>PVKC010007845.1:0-28959 GCA_004027635.1 Crocidura indochinensis | reverse complement strand
TTTTTTTTTTTTTTTTTTTTTTTTTTGTGGTTTTTGGGTCACACCCGGCAGTGCTCAGGGGTTACTCCTGGCTCCATGCTCAGAAATTGCTCCTGGCAGGCACGGGGGACCATATGGGGCACCGGGATTCGAACCGATGACCTTTTGCATGAAAGGCAAACGCCTTACCTCCATGCTATCTCCCGGGCCCCTCCTCTGCATTTCTTGAATAGCATGTTTCCAAAGCATCTGAGCACAATTTCAAAAACTTTCTGATCATGTCTAATAATTATTCTCCTACTATTGCTGTACATTAAGCAGGAGTCAGTAATTTTTCTCCAGTTTATGGTTGTTAACAGATTGACTATATTTGGAGAAAGCTCAAAATTTTAAGACCATGTCTTAGCCATAGTTGCATAGTACAGATCCCCAGACCCATGCCCCCATGCAGTTCACCCTTTGGAAAGTTTATTTGGCCCAGATTTATAAATCCCAGTGAAGGTGTTTCTGCCAAAGACAGCATCAAGAGACCATGTAGATAGGAATTAAGACTTTCTCCAATTTATCCTAGAAGCTGTCTTTGCCATTCCTGTAGGCATTTTTTATATCTCCCCAACCTATTTTTATTGAACCGAACTCCAGCCTCAAGTTTTCTTTCATGCAAGATGAGGATAATAACAACCACTCAGCACAATTCTTAGCTTATTGCGAGGGAGAAGGATTGTGAGGATCCACTTCATTTTTAGCTTTCTCATCCAGCCCAGGCTGTACCTGCCTGAGCTCTTTTCTCCCCCAAGCACCTCTGAGTATTAGACTTTGAACCATAGAACAGCATGAATTCAGTTTGTTTGGATTGAAAGTCTGTAGTCTCAATGTCCTGGAGTGTTTTGCCTACGTGTTGTTCTATATATCTTATGGTTTCGGGTCCGATATCAAAGTCTTTCATCCATTTGGATTTTGTACATGATGTTTGGCGTGAAAGCAAGAAACAATGCTGTAATGTGTTTACAAAACCCACTGAGTGTTTCAAGTCAGGAAATGGATCATCAGTACAGTTAGTGCCTGCTGTCAATGAGAAACTGATAGGAGAAATTGATCATTTCCTCACACTAGGGAGAAGTCTATAAGTATGTTTTATATCAAGAGTTTATTGATGGAGCTAGAGAGAGAATATAGGCATTAAGGTGCTAGCCTGAAATCTGGGCTGAACAGGAATCTGGCTCATGTTTGATCCTCAGGTGCCACATAGCTCTCACAGCAATGCCAAGGATCATTCCTGAACAAAGAGCCAGTTATGGGCACTGAGCACCTCTAGATGCAGCACAACATCTATTCTCCCCTCAAAGAAAAGAAAGATAAAAAGGCAAATGATTGATGTTTGAGGTCTTTCTTCAGTTAATGGTATATAATTTGGTCCAAAGAATAAAGCAAGTAACACTCCTGAGTTAATAGTGTTGGAAATTGAAGGGTAAAATAGCAGACACTAAAACTTTGTCTAAATTAATCGCTGAGCTACGATATGGGCTGAATTCTATGCATATTTTTAAAATGTCTCTGTTCTGTTTCTTTTCCTGAGTTTGAGGTATCCACAACTACTGCTCCATGACTATGTTCCATTTTTCTTCAAGATATAGCCATCCTGATTAATTTGACTGAGTCATCCAACAAATTAGTATATGTGCTTTTAAGTGTGAATTTTATCATTATCCAGTACAATGAAGCCAAGAGAACAGAAAAAAAAATTGTCACTGGGAGATGGGGGAAATAGTTTGTGCCTCGGGTGTTTTATTGGAGACCATAAGAAGCCCCAGGACAAATCTGAATGTCAATGTAGCCAAGGTCTGGGGAGAGTACAGCATATAGGGCACTTGCCTTGCATGCAGCCAATCCCAGTTTCTGGTACCAAATCCCTAGTACCACATAAGATTCCCAACACTTCCAGGAGTAAGCCCTTCCCAGTATGAACCAAAGAATGATGATGATATCAATAATAATAAAATAGAAGAAATATGATCAAGAGGTCTCACTGTGGTTGCTGAGGGGAAGACCTGGAAGAACAAGTTTAGGGCTAGCTGGTTCTTACTATCTTAGCAGGTTCTGATATTCCAGTCTTGTCTTGACTTAGCTCCAAATCTAGGGGTGCTATGGATAGAGAGAGGGATAGCTGCCATCAAAGCTAATCAGGATGGAGTATGGGGGGAACTATAGACTGACTGGTTGCATTAGAGGGCATGATCTTAGGTGAGTTGTTTTTTCTAGAAATCATCTGAGCTGCCCTAGGTGGTATAGCTCTTTCAGTATTAGCAAAGCTCTAGAAATAAAAGCATCAGAAACAGAAACTACATAAACACAAGTATATAACATATACAGGATGAATGCAGTATATGGTCTCTCCGTGTCTCTTTTTCTCTCTCCATCTCTCTAATTTTATTCATTGAATGACTGGAGGATTCAGGATGCATGTCATCCATGTACTGTAAACCATTTTCACTAATAATAATTTTTCAGGACAAACACATTTTGAAAAAAAATGTTTTAAAAGTTAGACTGCTTTTGCCAATGAAACATTGATGCATTAGAAATGCATGTGTTCGATCCACTGTTACTGAGAAATCCAATAGGGAAAGTGAGGCTGGCAGACAATGAAGTGATCATGTTAGGCAGTTGTGCTGGCAGGTGCTGTACAGAGGGTGATATTTCAGCAGAACAGGCACAAATTGGCAGAGCAGGGCCAGCTGAACAGGTATCTGGAGGAACCACAAGGGCACAGTCGTTGGGAAAGGCCCATGTTTAGCAGGTTCAAGGAGGAATAACAGCCTGTGTTATGGGGGCTCTGGGAAAGAGAACAGCAGGAAATAAGGCAGCTGAGATGGCTGAGGTGGGCTGTGAATGACCTCTGTGCCCAACTAGAGGCAAGGAGGCTGCCTGTGTGTAGTTCTGGGGTACTCCACTTGAGCTACATGAATATAGGAGTTAAATTTCAATTCCACATTGTAAATTAAACACCATCCCCTCCCCACCCTATTATAACATCTAACCCCTTCAGAATACTGAATAGATTTTTCACCAAAGTACTATATATTTGGAATGTTAATTTTTTACAGTTTAAAACAAGTCAAACTAAAAAGACTCCTCTCCATTTAACACAAGGGAATGGCTTTAAGTCAGGATTGTTTGCAAATGACTTTCTGTACCATTGCATTCCCTGGCATAGAGGAGGCATTTGAGTAAAATGAAATACAATTTTATAAATTGCCACACTTTGTAAATCTAGAAGAAAATAAAAAAAAACAACCAGATCCACGAACAATCAACAATTGCTTTTATTTTCTATTAAACAGTGGTGCTTTTGCACTTGGTATCATTTACTGAACATAAAGTGTTCTCACGACGCACTCACTGTAAGTGCTCCCACAAAGCAAACCTCATTTCAAATCTAATTGTGGACATTGTTTCCTCATTAAAAATTCATAGGCTTTGTGAATGTGTCACATATGCACTGGAGTCTCCATTATTTCCCCAGTTTTTTTCCCACTGTCCATTCTGATTAGAATTTTAATACACTATATCTACAAAGGTGTTCATTCTCTGAGGAATTCCCCTCCCCACAAAAAAAGAAAAGAAAAAGAGGAAGTGGCAAGAAAATAAACTATGGTCGTAAATAGACCTTTAGACCAAACGTCCAGCAGTTTTGGGATCTAGCTTACATATGTTGGTAAATTGAGTAGGGCAAACTAGCTTCAGTAACTTAGCATTGTTAGACTAGTAGATTCCCTCCTAACTAAGCAGACTTCAAATATATTATTAGCAAATAGTGAATCAGTTGTCTTGATTTGTCTTAGATGACAAGTGGAAAGTGAACAGTAGTCTGTTCACCTATCTTCTCTTCTGTCCAGGTTCCAAGACCTGTCTAATATTTTGGCTAATCCCAAGTAATGCCCCAATCATTAATCCCAGAAATGTTGTTTGTGCCGTGAACAAGACAAGCAATGTTATGTAGTTCAGTACATTTGCCTCCAGGTTTAATCCCCTTACTTGTACTTGCTTAGTTTACCTGTTTACCACAATCTGAGGGGGATGGTGCTGGAATGATGAGTTGGTGGTGAGGAAATAATAGCTTCATGAACAATCAAGAGGCTCTTTTGTTTGCTTAAAAGAAGCTATTTGGGGGAAGCACTGCATGAATTTTTACTGATAAGAGAAGTTAAGCCAAATAAATTTGGAAACCTTTGCTTTTGATGCTTGCCTTGACTTAAGAAAATGGAAATATAAATATTATATAAGTAGTTTTTAAATAAAAGTTATATGTTAGCTGTATATAACAAAATGAACACAGGTCACAGTCCTACACTTTTCTATCATTTCATCTATAAATTTATAACCATTGTGATCAGGAACTATATATAGTACTAGAGATTGAACTCAGGCTGACTGCATGCAAGGCAAGTACCTTACTTTTGTACTCTGCACAGCTTAGATTTGTCTTGTAGAAGCAGTCAGTGTAGTCAAACAGCTATTTAGTAGACTCCATATAGGATTGAAATGGGAGAGGTAGAATGGGTATGCTTTCTGACACAGAGAGGAGAAGTAATTTTGACCTAAATTTATCTCAAGCCAGCCCATTTATATGGTTCTAACCAATTATTCTAGCTTGAAACCTCATTTCACACTATCTTATTTTGTTGGGTAGCAGTTTTATTATAATATCACTGAACTGGAGCTGGTCAGTAAGGGCTATCTAGATTAAGTTTATAGAGAGACTTTGATGATGTTTATCGAAGTGTTAATGATACTCTAAGGCAGAATTACACTCAGTGTACAGTTGACCAATGGGGGGGGTGATTACCAACAGCTACAAAGTCAAAAATTCAAATATAAAATTGAAAAAGTAGTGCAAAGTAAAACCATCTCAATTTAATGTCTAGCACCAAATATGGCACCCTGAGACCCACCCAGAATGATAACTGACCGCAGAGCCATAACCAAACCCTGAGCACAACTAAGTGTGGCCCAGAAAACTACAAAGCCAAGAAGCAACCAAATATAATTTTTGAATCCTCAAAATGTTAACTTTGTACCTGAGGGTATTGTTATCATCACTCTCTCCCAAACCACACTTTTCTAGTTCAAGTTTCATTCTTATTGGGTCCTACAACTTTGGATTTGACCAACTAACATCCATGTTGGTTGAATCTCTCATTGTATAATCTTCTGATAATAAAGCATGCTTATAAATTGGCCCCATGAAGATCAAACTGGAATTGCTTGTCAACTGTATGTATTTGCACAGAATTAAGGAATATATTGTCTTTCATGATTCATAAAAATTTAACTCATTAAAATCCATCAGCTAAAGATTCATCCTTAGTAGACCTCTACTATCTATATGTTCATTCCATCTTTTTTCTCAAATTAATATTTTGACTTAAGTAAATGGCGCTTCTCATTAAAACATGAATCATGAGATGTTTTACATCAATGATTTCTGCTGCTCTCTTCCCATTCTCTGTTTTGCCTGTGTTTATTATTTGAAGGAGTAGAAGATTCAAGATGGATTTCTAAAGTCAGGGTCTTACAAATCTGCAAAACTTGAATACCAGGGGAACCTCAGACCTTGGCTTTCAGATCCCACTGCAGGCTGCCTCTCAGGAACAGTGCTGAATCAGGCATTTCTCCTCCCACCATCTCTGACTTTATGTTTACTTCCTGCTCACAGCTTTTGGCCTACTTATTCTTTTTTCCCCTCTGGGGGCTGTGGGGGTGGATAAAGAATTCTTAGTGAGTTTCCTTCCTTCCTGTAAGCTAGTGAGTCCAGAATCTAGCTGTTTATTTTTTCAGATAATTTAGCAAGACTCTTGTTTACCACATTACTACATAATAGTTTCTACCACAATATTGCAAACTACTTGAACATAATGTGTATTTCTTGCACACCATTATATTCCTAATCTAAGTCACTGTTACCTGCTTATAGTAAGCATGAGTGTGAAGCTATACCCAGGAGACAAAACTAACCTATACCCCAAACTCCTTGTTTTCACAGCAAGGGAAATCAATAGGAATCTTCCAGTTTGGTGTTTTGGTGATTAAGATCCTCTCTTCCACGAGTACAATAGTAGAGGTTTAGCTAAGACAAATTGAATTTGGGTTATATAATACAATATATTTATAACTCCCTGCTAAACCTCCCAATGCATTAAACTTCCTAGTTAATAATGTCTTTCTCAAAGATTATGACAGATTTTTCATAAGAGATCAAAGATACACTTTTATAAAGTGCTCTGTGATCCCAGTGGGTGTATCTGAGGGAATATTCTCCTTTTATTTGATGGCTGTTGGTTCACAATTTAAAACTTGGTTTCACCCAAAACAAAGAGTATTCCTGGTTTCTTTGTTTTCATTTGTTTACAACTTTGTTTCCCCTAAAAATGAAAGATCATCCATGGGTTTGGAGTATTTTTGTTGTTGTTGTTGTATTTGTTTGTTTACAACTTGGTTTCTACTTACCTAGAAATGGTCCTACTTACCATCTTGTTTTATATATCTCAAGTATACCTGGGCAGGATTTGCTCAGGATAGACTTTTTGTCTTTAGTCCCCTATTTGAGGGTGGTCTCTGTACTCAATAAGATGACTTTAGGCTTTATTAATTAATTGGAGGCATCAATAATACCTTTGACATTTAAAAGTTCCTATAAGAACATTAGTTTCTATATACTTAATAATTGATATTTATTGTTCAATTAAACAACTATGTCACTACAATTCTATGTAAATTTCACTTCAAGAAAAAATTATCATTGAGTTATATATTAGTTAGGAATTGTAGTGAGATATCACTCAATGATTTTGAGGAGAGGAATTTGGATAATGGATATTTCATCAAAGAGAAATAATTTTCTCTTCATTAAAGAGAAAAATGGATATTTCAGTATTTATCTTGATCTGTAATTATTTCCACAAGTACAGTTAATTGGGGGTTTGCTTTTATGTCCCCAGTTAAATAGGAGAGTGCTTCTTTAATAGAAGCCTTTATCCCTGTAATCCAGGATCTTGTCCTCCCATTCTGGATTGGAATTATCATTACCCATCCCCAAAATACAGGCTCTTGACATGGGTCCTATATTTCAAAAGCTTCCATGCCTTTGGGCTGGCTTTTGCTTAATATGGCATCTTTCCCAGTCAACAATGCCAGAGTTCCCTTTCCTCCCCCCTCCTCTCTATAACCACAGAAAGGTGAGTCCCAGAGAGCTCTAGGTCCCCACTGGCCTGCTCAATGGTGACCATGCATAAACAAGGACTGTGGGTGGTCATTTTAGAGAAAGAGAAAAATCAAGGTCTCTGGCAACAAGTTGGAGGTGGGGGCAGGGAGGTATTCTGCTCGGTCTAAGTTCTGGGGCAGTCATAATCACAGGGCTATTGCTTTATTCATGGTGCTGCAATGGCATCATTTAGAGTCCATTGGTTTAAAGAGTAACCAGCATGTTTGTTGTGACCATACCAGGAGCAATGTGAAACAGGATGAGCAACTGGCTCCAACTGGTCTTGGTCTGATCTGGTTTTTATTACAAGTAGATTTTCATAAATTAAACAGTTCTAATCATGGCATTTTGGAAAATAGATAATCTATTTACCAGAGTTAACAGTCATTTATGGCCAGTTATTCACCACTGCAATTAAAATGTTCCACTTTGTAGCTTAAAGTGTTTTCCATGGTTGGGTCAAGGTGTGAAATAAGCATGTAAGGAAAAGACCAGGGACATCCTTGCCCAAAATGAAGAAAGGCATGCTCTGCTCTCCTTTCCCTGTCTAATAAGAGGACAATGACATATACAGACTTTGCTTTCTCTGCGTGTGCAGCCAAAAAGACCATTATGTGACTGAAATGTTTTATTGTTGTTGTTTGTTTGCTCTGAACTTGCATAGCAAAGTAACCATGAGATGCTTATAGGTTTTACCCCTTCATGGCCGTGCCTTTAAAATCTGATATGCACTTGCAGCTTTGATTTGGAGTTGTTACTCAGGGGTATGGGGAGTGTCCCAAGTGATATTCAGGAACCAAGAGGTCTGTAGGCCTTCTGGTGTTTCTCAGCTCACTGGATTTAAAGTTTAATGTAAAGACCCAAGTGTGCATGGGTTCTTGTGGTTCTGGGGGAGTGTATCTATAGCATACTGGGCATGGTAGTGCTGGATATTGAACCTAGATCGAACACATATGTGGCATACACTTTATTTATATACACTTTATATAGTACATACTGCACCACATCCCAGCCCCTATTCTACAGAAACTTTAAGACAAGAATGTAGGCACCTGAGAGAGTACACGGATTTAATTTCATGCCTTACATGAGTCAATTCTGGTTTGACATGAGTCATTTCTTTTTTTTTTTTTTTTTTTTTTGGTTTTTGGGCCACACCCAGTGACGCTCAGGGGTTACTCCTGGCTACGCGCTCAGAAGTCGCTCCTGGCAGGCACAGGGGACCATATGGGAACTGGGGGATCGAACCGTGGTCCATCCTAGATTAGCGCAGGCAAGGCAGGCACCTTACCTCCAGCGCCACCTCCCGGCTCCCAACATGAGTCATTTCTAGCAACATATGCTACTCTTAGTATTATTAGGTGTGGTTCTGGTGAACTCAAACACCACTGGGGTGATCTAGCTAACCCCTGGTCCAACAATGCAAGAGAAGCACCACATTCTTGGTTAACTGAAAGTTATTGGAAGCATCCCATTTACAGGTATCCTAGGGAATTCTTAGGAGATCCCAACAATATATAAAAGGAGAATGTGAATAGCTCAGAGTGTACTACCATAGTCCAATTGTTGAGGAAAAACAAGAGTACATCACCAGTTTCCTATTTATTTTGCTCAGTTTGTGTGTGACTGAATAAACTATACCTCAGAATTTCTGGTCAGCTTCTTTCCTGCTGAGCCTCACTGCAGAAATGGAACTCAAGGATAGTATTCCAATCTCTAAGTTTTCAAAGGGCTCTGAGGAAAAAAGCATTTATTTATTTATTGAGGGAAATTTATTTAGGGGTAAAGGCTACTTGGATACAATTGCCTTTCAGAAACATATGAGTACCACTATTCCTGGAAGAAGCTGAATAGGTGGACTCTAGGGTCTGAGTGTTAGCATTCTGAAGCTGGGTATGTTTGTTTTGAATCGTAGAGACTTAAAAGAGCTCTCCTCAAAGTGAGACTCTTCTAGTGTTAATTTGGGCTTCTGTGTACAGATGAGATTGCCTCCTTTAATAATTTACTCAATTGCAGAGTAAGCAATGATCAGCATTTCTGTGCTAGGTCTATTTTGGAAGATAAAAAATTACATACTGCATGTGTGTACGATTAATAGATGTTCTCTAAGAAGAGGAATGAGCACATTACTGTTTCACAGTTTTCAGACCTAGTACTATTCCAAGATAAGATCCCATCTTATAGAAACATGGTCAGACAAAATTCCCCATTTAATATTTTCTTCAGTTTAGGAATATGAACTATAATATTCTAAGCAAGTACTTCCTGAAAATCAAATAATTTTACCTGTCATTCCTCTTTACTTGTGCAGAGATGATCAAATAGCATTTTTCTGATGTCAGAGATCATTGCCTTCACATCAAAGATGTGACTCAAGTCGTTCTTAGTGACTAGAGCCCATTCCTAGTATATGTGAGGCCAACGTTATAGACCCTTTGTTCTCAACACTGTCACTCTAACAGAACTTATTTTTGTTTTAAATTACTCACTTTTACATCCATCTTTAAAAATATTAATGTACCATGATTTACATACTAGTTATTCATAGTTGAGTTTCAGTTATACAATATTTGATTATAAGTGTTGACTTCCCACTACCCATATACTAAGCCCCCCAATATCATTCACAATTAATAGTATTACTGACTGTGCGGTTAGTATATCTATCTATCAACCATGTATCTATATCTAAATATATGCCTGTTTAGTAAGATTACCAGTCTTTTCAACACTCCGGTCAAAACTAGTTGACTTGTCTCTTTGGAAAATGTTTATTTTTTAAGTATTGGATCGCATAACTATAATGGAAGATCTTGGTTCTCATTCTTTTTCCTTTCTCTCTTCTTTTTTCCTCTCCCTCTGTTCTCACTGTTTCTCCTCCAAAACAGACATGCCATGAGCAAAACCGTTATCATCCATGAAGTAATCATCTCCTCCCTAAGAAGGTAGAATGACAATTTGTAGTTCAAAACTGGCTGCTGAACAAAATAGGAAAAATGGAGGATGTAATCACAGACCCATAATGGCATTTTGTGTTTGAGAAATGGCAGGTCTGTTTTTTATCCTCTGTGGTGCATGCCAAATCGAAACTTTCTCTTTCATCCAATGATTTTTCTTTTTTTGCTCTGTACGTATATGCCTTTGTTATACTAATGTGCTGCCTAATGGGTCTAGAGATGAGGTTATTTATAGACCTCAGCTTATTCAAAGAGCAGCTGCAAGAAGTCTCACAAAAGAAGACTATGGCTATAACCTGCTTCTGACCCTACAGCTTCTGTGAGGGATGTGAGGATTTCACTTCCTGGAGGATGACTTCTAAAATAATGCACCTTAGGTCATCTGGAAGATTTTACCTCCTTTTTAAAAATTCTATTTTTGACACTTTATATTTATTGTTATACTTGTTTCCAGCAACAGTTTTCTCTTTGTGTTCTTTGGCTTTAGGATTGGACCCTGGACCCTGAAAGAAAAGTTTCTCCATTCCTTAATTACTTCCCTGTTTCCCTTTTATTATTCTTTTTCTTTTGACATAAAATGTGTATACATATAATTCATCTATATTTTAAATATATTTTACAAAATAGTTACCTATATGTACATCTACATGTGTGTATAAGTACTTATATATACGTATACATTCATGTTCTGTGTGTGTGGAGAGAGAGAGAAGCATACAGAGTTCTAGAAATAAAGAAAGAAAGAGATAAAGATACATTGTGAATCTTGTCAGTTCCAGGCACCATGTTTGTCTCCTCCTCCCAGCTGCAGGGTATAAAAAGATGTCTAGTTTCCTTAATCCTTCAGAATTTTTACTTCTTATTAGGTAATGGAAATAATGAGCTTACAACTTGTGCAGAGAAGGAAACAGAGAACAAAGAGAATACAGGAGAGGGGCTATGTATCTCCTTTATCATCTTGTTTTCAAGGACAAAGAAAGTTTCTGTTGGAAAATAGACATCTCTCCTTAGGTAAACTGTACTGTGATATTTGTAAATTGTGACACCTTTGAACAAGAGTTCAGTGATTTCATAAATATATGAGTAACAGGTTAGTTATTCAAAGACCTTTTGAATTCATACCTTTGATCTAAACTTTTTATAAGAACTGATTTTCTCACAGATCCTTCTCAGTCTATACCATTTCTTAGAGTGACTTTTCTTTCCACTAAAAGGAAGTCTTTTTAGCTTTGATGCAGTATTCCCACTTTCATCACAAATTCTTTATAAAATATAATTCTACAAACTTTGATCTAAATTTCTCCTCCAAAACCTAAATACTATATTCCCATTTATCAGCAGATGTTAGATGATAGCACTACATGTAGGGCCCTGAGCTTGGACACCCTGGACTCTATTCCCAACAGCAACCAAAAAAGAAATGGAGAAGAGGGGAGCCAGGAGTAGTGGGGTATGACCCCCAAACAAAAAAATTTAGCAGACTTTTTTAGTTATATCCTATATATTTAAGACTTGAAAACTTTATCATGATTTATTTATTACATGGTACCTTGTAGAATCCATTTTCAAGTTGCTTTTTAATTATATTTTTCAAGCTCTCTTTTAAAGCACTCTATCAACTGAAGTTATTTCTGAGAATTCATGAATAACTAAGACTTTAGTGGCATTTTTTTTAAAAGGGGACAATGGAAATATTTACGTTGTATCTTCTCCAGTGAACTACTTGAAATTCTGCTCTTAAAGCATGTAATTGTTTCTCTGAGGTTTTCATCTACACTGACTAATTTCCCAATGAAGATCACTATTGTTTCCCCCACACCCTTGGTCTTCTGTCTTTGTATTATCCAGAGTAAAAAACTTTGTCTCAAAACTTACACATTCTAATCACCTCTTAGATCAGAAATAAGACTAAGTACTGAAAACACCCAATTGCCCTGAGAAGCTTATTTATTAAATTTCTACAGTCATGAAATGTGGTCTTTGGAATCCTTTCTTGTTTTTTATTTTGTTTGTTGTTGTTTGTTGTTGTTTTTTGTTTTTGTTGTTTGTTGTTGGGGGTTGTTTGTTTATTGGTTTGTAGGCCACACTGGTGGTGCTTAGAGGTTGCTTCCTGGCACTGTGCTCAGGAATCCTGGTGGGCTCAGGGGAACATATGGGATGCTGGGGATTAAACTCAGGTTGACCATGTGCAAGGCAAAAGGCCTATCTACTGTGCTATTACTCTGGCCCCTCTGAGATCTTTTTGTATTTGAAGAGATAATAGCAAGATTTTTCAAAACTGATGAAAGGCATTAAGCTTTTTTTAATTGCTTCTCAAATAAAATATTGTTCTTATCTACTTGGTTTATCATTATATTAAAAAATTGCCTCTATTATATTCATGGAGAAAAAGTTGCTTAAAAATCATGGAATTAAATGTTATTTTAAACTATAGAATCATTTCCCATAAACTCAAGAGAGCTTCCTACTGATTAGATGAAGATCAAAGAGATATTTTCTTAGTCCTTAAAGGATAAAATAGAAATTCAAATGGAAATGTAGTTTTCTTTTTATGAGAAATACAAATCATGGAAATACTAATTTCTATAAAATAAAAATTTAGATGTTATGTGAAATACATTTCCTTTGATATTGACCCTTTACAGTACCTTAATAAACCTGACTTTATTACTCTAATTCTATTTTATATATTTTATTTTAATCATTGTGATTCATAATTTTACAACACTGTCAATGTTATGTCAATATCACTGCCTGCAACATTCCAGCACTGCACCTACGAGAAAGTGTCCCTTTCTTCCACTAACATCTTAGGGTTCCTGTCTCAACATCCTGGCACCTCTACCATTACCACCCCACATCTTACTACCCTGGAAGCTCTATTCCCAGGGTTCTTGTTTTTTTTTCCCCTTTCTCCCTCCCTCTGGTTCTTAGGTTTTATTGCTTAGATTATATTGCTTTGGGTACTTGTTCCCTTACTTGTACTTGTCCTCTTATGGATTTTTATATTCCACATATTAGAGATGATTCGTCTAATATGTCCCTCTCCATCTGACTAAGTTTACTCACCATGATATTCTCCAGATCCAAACACATAGTGTCACTTTCATAATTTCATTTTTTCTTATGGCCAGTATATATAGAATACATTCTACATATTATAGTAGAGTTATCTAATCATCTACTCAAGGACATTGAAGATGTTTCCATATTTGGGCTATTATGAATGGTGTTGCAATGAACACAGGGCTATGAATGTTCTTTTTGGTAAGTTTTTGAGGCCTTTGGGTGAGATAAAGAGAAATAGTGTTGTTTCATCAGCTGTAATCTTAATTATTCGTTTTTCTAAGAAATGATCACCTCTAATTCTTAGTTTGAAGTGGGTTAGAACCTAGACTTAAAAAATATCATTGTTTAATTTTCTTTTTCTTTGTTTAAAATTTTTTATAATTATATCTTTATTTAAGCACCATGATTACATATATGTTTGTAGTTGGATTTCAATCGTAAAAGTATACCCCCCCTTTACAAGTGCAACCTTGTAACCACCAATGCCCTCTATCTCCCTCCTCCTCCACCTCCTGCCTGTTTTTGAGATAAGCATTCTATTTCTCTCATTCACTACCATTGTCATGATAGTTGTTAATGTATTGTAGTTATTTCTCTAACTACACGCACCACTCTGTGGTAAGTTTCATATTGTGGTGTGGGATGGTACTTCTAGCCCTCATCTCTATTGTCTCATGGTATTATTGCCATGCTATCTTTTATTTGTCTTAAATCCCACAGATGAGTGAGACTTTCCTGTGTCTATCTCTCTCCCTCTGACTCATTTCACTCAGCACAATAGTTTCCATGCCATCCATGTATAAGAAAATCTCATTTCATTTTTCTTGACAGTTGCATAGTATGCCATTGTGTATATGTACCAAAATTTCTTTAACCACTCATCTGTTGTCAGGCATAGGGGTTATCTCCAAATTATGGCTATTGTAAATAGCTCTGCAATGAATGGGAATGAATAGGGAATTTTATATTATGTTTTTGTGTTCCTAGGATATATCTCTAGGAGTGGTATAGCTGGATCATATTGCAGCTCAATTTGAACTCAACATTAGTCATTCTATTTATTAGGAATGAGTTTTTAGACCATGATGAATAGTTAGCCTAAAATCATAATATGTGTTTCTTGGGATCATGTAAAATTGTATAAGATTAGAATGAATTGTATAAAGAATTGTGCTAATAAGAGGGTTTGTGAATTTCAAAAATATTTACCCTGCTGATGTGGCTCAGTAGAAGTATTGAGCATAATTATATATTGTTTACTCAGTTATTTAATTGAACATACAATTTTACACATTAATATATATCAACAAATGGCAAACTACATATATACTAAATCTTGGACAAAACTGTCAGTATCCTTTGCATTTTGTGATTATTTTAAACTCATTGTGACTCATAACTAGAACTGCCAGTTTCACATTTTGATATTATTGCAAAAGCTTTTATCATTGCCTAGGTAAAACAATAGTGAGGAATCATGTGTCTTAAAATTGCATTATTTTATTTTTTAAAAGAATGATGTGAAATGTAATTTTGCTACAGTTTAGGTGTGGCATATAAAACTAGGGTAGCACTTACTTTTAGAAATATCAAGTGTTATTCACTGTTTTAGAATTAATGACATAATTATTCAAAAGAACACAAAAATCTCAGGGTACCTTAATGAAAACACTACACTTCCAAATACAACAATAATAATTAGCACCTACTAAATTCCAAGTACTTTATTAGCTATAATTTTTAACTCCCCACATTTCTGTGGGTAAATAAACACCATTAAGAATATTAATCTTTCTATAGTTGAGAAACAAGAAAACTAAGTCAGAGAAATTGATTTGAAAGATGAATTAGGCATTGTGGCCCTGAATCATTTAAAGAGACAGGTATTCGATGGGAAGAATAGATGTTCACCAAATACAAACATCGCTCTTACAACTGTTCATAAATTACTGGGTAGTAGTTAATTTAATGTACCACCTTTCTTCCAAGTCAACTATAAGTTTGTTAAAGAATTCCTTGGCATCCTTGAGTCTATTGGAAATGCCCAAGATGTGACAGAACCACCATATGAAATGGAATGCTATTAAAATCGGTACATTGGGAGATTTAAGAGGTATAATAAATTAAACATCACATCCCCATTCAGGGATAAATCCAGGTTTACAAACCACATCTTGCCAATGAAACCTGGTTTTTCGAAACCCACTGAACCAGTTTTCTTACTTTTCTCACTAACATTATCAGTATTTTAAGATGAGCCTAAACAGGAATGCTTAGACTCTTTGGGCCATATCTCTGTGTAAGATCATAACCACTAAAGTGAACAGTTACAGAGCCCAAAAACGTTACCTCCCTTCCAAAAATTTGGAGGCAGAATGGCTAAGTTGATCACAGCCAGGCTGATCCAGTCCTAAAAGCTTCAAGCAAAGGAATGTTCTCTAACAGACTGTTCCAGAGTTTCAGGCACACTGCACAAGAAACAGTTGTGATTAATGTCCACATGGAGAGAACCTGAGCTAAGAGGAAGCCAGTCAAGTTATTTCATTTGGGAGATAAGTAAAACAACTAGTGACCTGCAGTGATTGGAAATAGCTTGACCACAAGGAGACTTGAGCAAAAGAATGAACATATATAAGGCTCCATGCTGGTGTTGGTGAACTGAAATAGATGTCATTAGAGAGAAACAGGAACTTTAAGATTTTATCATGGAAATTTTGCTGATCCATGAATATCTAAAGGGCAGTCACTTTAGGCTAGCCATGTATTTTTTACATTGTTGAGTTTACTTTGTATGAGAGAAATCTTTTCTCACTATTGCTCAAGAGAATCAGCACACAGTCAAAAGCAAGATCTAATTTTATGTGGGCAGTAGAATTTAATTGCAAGGTGTAAACAACTTGTGAAGATCACTGTTTACTCCTAAATTATTTGGGACTACACAAGGAAGAGATTTCCTCATTCTGATGGTCTGTTTGCTAACAAGCTTGTCATCTTCTCTGCCCCTCCAGTTGGTGGCCTGGGACTTACAGAGATTCTGGAAACAAATTTTCTTATTACTCAGCTCTCCTTGCGATACTGAATCCAAAGCTCCCACTTGTTATGACAATAAGTTCTCTTTGACAGCATGCTATCCCGAGGGAGCACTGATTCTTGCACCTAAGAATCAAATAAATAAGAAAGCATATCATAAAAGAGCCAGCATTTATGGTGGATACACTGACACAGAGAAATCATGGCATCAAATTCTAAAATAGGCATTTACTAACATGGCTTGGGGAAAATGTCTATTAGATTTATGCTGAAATAAAAACAAATATTTAAATTCAGTTGTCATAGCAATATAGAACACTTTAATATTCAAACTTCTTGGGTCACATATCTCAAGCAATTTGAATTTATTTCTTCCAATTTTGAACTGCTTAAAATCTGTATGTATGAATAATGCTATGTTTTTGGTATTTTTCAAGTTAGTTTGATCTAGTTGCCCTTTACAACTCTATGTAATGCTTTTGGTTTTGTTGTTTGGGGTGGAATATTGCTTTGAACATTCTAATAAAAATGTAGATGTACAAACTGCAATTCTAGAGGGAAAACAGACCAAACAAATTTTGTATAGTTAAACATGCTTTTCTCCATAGAAATCAGAAACAAAACAAACGATTTGCCTTTACTGCCCTACACCTTTGAGTTCGTCTTCTCTGGACAACACTCTTTTATCTGCTTTTGCTTTCCCCATTACAATGTGGGCACAAGCCTTTATCAACTGCACAGTGAATAGATTCTTGCGCCTTTCTTTTCCTTTCCATTCCCTACTTTTTATCCCCTTCTATGAATACATTTTACAGACAACCGTCTTCCAAAATAACAACATCAATTAATTTTTTAACTTAAAAAAATTTTTGTGTGGAGCACTGGTCTGCCCTTTGCTTTGATGTGTGGTGTATGGAGGAGGCTGTGCAGGGACTGATAAGGCCCAGCTCAGAGCCTCTTCAGCGGGAGACCAGAAGCTCCTCCTGCAGAAGAGGAAGTTAATTCCACCAGCCATGGCTCAGGTGAGCTGACAGCAGACCTGCCAGGTCACAGAGCTCCCCCCCAGGGCCAGGAAACTGAAGCAAGGGAAACAACTCCATGTCAATGAAAGTTTTCCTGCGTGATTTGGCTCCAAATAGACTATTTTAATCCCCTTAAAGTTTTCCTCAGATAGTAATTTGGGTTTCTCACCATGTTTTTCTCCTTTTTTTTCAGGATCCAATGATTTCTGTGGGGTGCATACACTCAGCCTTCGAAATGTACCCAGCCCTCAGGAGGCTCATAATGCAATAGTCAATGCAGGTGGTTTGGAAAGCATCCCCCAGTGTCCCCAACAGCTTCCTCAGATGATGGCTGCAGGTAAAGATTGGGGTCACACTTGGGCACAGACAGATCTGTCTGGGAGAGTCAGGCTGGAGAGGAAAATATGCTTTAAAGAAGGATACCTGGTAGCCTTCAATTAGTCAAGTTGCAGGACCAATGAATGTCAAAGAACATAAGTCAAATTGGGCATATTCTTATGTCTTTATTTTTAATAGGTGGATAATGTTATGTTATTATCCATATATTTTGTGGGGTTCTTTTGTTTGTTTGTTTTATGGGTTTTGTTGTTATTTTCTCCTGGCTCTGCACTCAGGAATTACACCGGATGATGGGAAACCAGCGATCAAATCTGGGTCACCCACATGCTAGGCAAGCTCCCTACCCCATGGTACTATCATGCTTCCTATGTTTTGTGTTTTTTATTTGGGGGGCTTGAGGGGAGCTGGGCCACACCTGGTGATGTTCAGGAGTTATTCCTGGCTCTGCCCTCAGAAATCACTACTGGCTAGGGGGACCATATGGAACACTGGGTATCAAACCAGGTCCGACCTGGATTGGTTGCATGTAAGGAAAACACCCTACTGCTGTGCGATCACTCCACACACACACCCTTTTTTTTTTTTTTTTTATAACTTTTGGAGGATTGTTCACAGTAGTGCCAGGGAGCCTGGGGCTATTCCAAGAAGTACTTATCCCTGTGTTTAGGAATTGAGGGACTGTCAGAAACCTATAAGTAGTTCTGAAAAAGGATTTGGGGAAAAGAGCATGTGGCACTAGGGATGAAACCAGGTTCTTGCATATATCTAGCATGTACTCTAGCCTGTTGAGCTATCATCCTGGCCCCAATATATTATTAATCATATTTTTCTTTGATGAAAATCTGTGACTAAAAAATGTTTTATTAGGAGCCAGAGTGGTGGCACAAGTGGTAAGGTGTCTGCCTTGCCCGTGCTAGCCTAGGATGGACTGTGGTCTGATCCCCAGCATCCCATATGGTTCCCCAAGCCAGGAGTGATTTCTGAGTGCATAATCAGGAGTAACCCATAGCGTCACCTATTGTGACCCAAATAACAAAACAAAAAAAAAATGTTTTATCAGTTACTCTAGGAAGACACCTGTTTTGTTTTGTTTTTTTTTTCATGTGAGGATGCACTGTTTATAAAGGAGGGATCGACTACAAAGTAACATTTCATAAATTCAGTCAGGGCAGATTTCATTACTTGACAACTATGACTGGAGATTCTATTAACTGTTTAGAAATTCTACCCATGCCAGAATTACACTCATAAGCCTAGATTTATTAATTCTGTCTGCTAAGCCAATAGACTTTGTTTTACCCAGTATTTTCCACTCTGAAACTTAAATAACGTTTCACTGCCAGAAGGAAATGATTTTTGCATTTATTTCCCAGAGAACTATATTTATGGCATACAATATATAGTATAAACTACATATCATTATGTTTACTCTCAGAATATTTTCAGAAACTCTCCATTTTTACATCTGGAGAAAATATTGGCATAGATTACAATGCTCTCTTTGTATGGGAGGTTGAGGTGAGGGCAGAAAGGTGTCTGGGAATGTATTAAATAATGTCTTACTTCACTAGAGCATTTTCTTTAAAGAAAACCATGCTCATTGTTACTGAATCACTGTTTGTGTGCTACCTTCTTACCCTGCAGCAGCTGATGGTCTGGGGAGTATAGCAATAGACACCACCCAGCTCAACATGTCTGTGACAGATCCGACTGCCTGGGCCACCGCCATGAACAACTTGGGCATGGTTCCCGTGGGCTTGCCTGGACAGCAGCTTGTGTCTGGTAAGCTTACTTCTGGATATGGAGATGCTTGCTACAGTGCCAAAGAATGTGGAGTGCTAGGTGCTCAATAACCACTCCATAACACAATGTTCAGCGGGATCAGGACTGGATTACTGTGGTATGTGTGCAAACTAGAATAGAGGATGTTTTGCTTGGACCCTTACTCTTTTGCCTGGTGATAGCTATTTTTCTTTAAAAAAAATCTCATATGCAGCATCTGCCATCCTTGGCATTACAATATAAATTTCATGTTTTAAATCATTCAATAATAATACTAAATACTGGTTTAGTATTCTCAATTTGCAAAACCCTTGCCCTTTATAGTTATGTCATTTGATCATATATTTTCACCAGTAGTAATATTTCTTATTGTAGTTTTTGTAATATTCCTATTTTACAGACAGAAAAGTGGAGGGCTGGTTTACAAAATTACTCCAGCTTGGAATTTGCAGAACTCAAAATCCCAGCACTAAAGTTTGTTTCAGCCATATTCTGGAATCATAATAAAATACATTCAGTAGAAAAACTATTAACAAATAACAAAATAGAAACCTGTTTACAATTTTTACTCTTTAATGCATGTTTGTTGAGAATTTTTCAAACACTTTAAGACAAGTTTTTTTTGGATAGGTGGGTAATATATATTGATGTATATATAACATACACAGACATACATATTCATTTATGTGTGTATATACAGATGTCTCTGAGAAACTGTTTCTAACTTTATTTCTTAAAAACCAACTGCAATAAGTATGTGTATACTTGAGCTGAAGGTAGTTGTGTAGGCTAGTGATGCAGAAATTTCTGGAGTGTTAGGCACCTGAGATAAAATGTTATCACTAAGGTATAATTTATATCTAGTAATATAATACTTATAATAATCATTCACTCATTCAAAAAAGTATTGAGCCTTTGTAATAGTGTAGAAAGTCCAACAATAAATAAAATATAATTCTTATCTCCATAAATTTTTATTGAGAGTGACAGTTCTTATATCCTATGGTCATTTGAATAATGTCAAGGAAATCACTTTTTTCCATATAATTAGATGATGGGAGATGATTAATGTTAATACAGCATCTAGGACTCTTGCCTTTTACATAGCCAACCTGGGTTCATTTGCTACTACTCCAAGCCTACCAGTAGTAATCTCTAGGGGCAAAGCTCAGAGTAAACCCTGAACACCACCAGGTATGATCTAAAAAAAAGAAGAAGAAAGAAAAAAATGGTTGTAGGTAAGTTCTTCTGTACCATGAAGAGATATATGTATACATATTTTAGTTTTAGTAAAATTCACTATAGCCAAGATATAGAAATGACCCAACTTCCAACTATGGCTGAATAGATAAAGTTGTGTAATATAAATACATATAAATGAATGCATTTATACACACATAATGAAACCTACTCAGATATAAAAACAATTTGGTTGAAGTTGGAGTGGATCTTGTAAAGTGAAATTTGAGGGAGAAATGCATATACTGGAATATATGCATATCTCACTCCTATCTTGCATAAAAACAAACAAAACAAGAAAGTGGGAAGTATCTAATGATAATAATTTCTTGAGATTTGAATATAGAAATATTAGGATGGCATAGGAGGCAAGGTAACAAAAGAGGTGAACAAGAGTAAAACCATGTCAGTGGTGGTGGGCACTCAGGTGGTACTCAAAGTACAGTAGCTGTGTTCACCATTAAATGTGACTATTATGAGCATGTTATCTTAATTACAATGAAGGAAAAATAAGAAAAAGTATCTTTGTTTAGTTAGTACTTTTCTCACCCATAGACCTATGTTCTATAGTCATATGAACAGAATTTTATTTCTTTATCTTTTTAATGAATAATGTTCATAGATGTAAAAATTTAAACTTAGCTATAACAAATCTATCAGTGTATATAAATAAGTGTTTTACATATTATAGTACATATGTATTAATATGAACATACACATGGTTCCTTTTTAATATTACCAAAAAGAATATGAGAGAAGATAGAAGACAAAAAAAAAGAAGATAGAAGACGAGGAAAAGTGGGAAATAGAAATGTATGTTAATGTATTTAGCATGTTTATAAAATTATCCAGAAGTTTCTAAATGCAAATAATCAAAGCTAAAGCTGCTGAAGTATGAGAGTATAATAAATTGCCATTTTTATATTTTAAACATGTGTATGCCCTTCCCCAATGAAGTTAATATAAACAGATAGTTCCTTGTAATAACTTGAGAGCAAAGATTTAGATTTTTCCACCCAATTTGCAGCTGCCTAATTGAAATATTCATGGAGTTGAATTTACTTTACTTTTCTCTCCACCTCTCACTTCTCAGAAAATGTGGATTACTTTGAGAGCAAGTCACCATCTCAAATCAATCTTTATTTCTCTTATGATATTTAGTCTTTGTGTACTTTGACCATGACCAACTTGTGATTTTCCCTGCAACTTACCACGAAAAGAATAACAGACCATCTCATTATGAGTCACCATTTCTGCTCCAAGTCATAGTCCCTTGCTTCAATATTACCCCAACAGTTTTAATTGCTTTCGAAGCCTTTGGAGGCTTTCTTTGGATCATCACGTCTCAGAAAGCAGATGTCTTACCCTATTTTTAGGGCTGCCCCATGATGCTGAGTAGGGACTCTCTCTCTCTCTATCTCTCTCTCTCTCTCTCTCTCTCTCTCTCTCAGTGGTTGGTTTATATTTATTTACCTGGTTAATGAGAATGTATTCCTTTCTATTCTGTGTTTCTATGAAAATATTCAGGCTTCATTAAAAATTTCTGTTATTCATCTGACTGGCATTTTATCCTCTCATTTCTCATTTTATAAGCTATTAAAATTTAAGATACCCGTTAATGTTAATATTTTTTAGTTTCTTTAACTATTCTTTACTATGACATTTAAAGCATTTTTTCACTAGTACTAGCTGTGTGTCTTTTTTTAAAGAACTTTTAATCTTCAGGTATATAAAGGAGGCTCTCAGGTCTGAAGATATAGCATAAGAGATTTAGTGATTGCTTTTCATGTTGCTATTCCTGGGTCAATTCCCAGCACTGCATATAGTCCCCCAAACACTGCCAGAACTAATACTTAAGCACAGAATCAGAAATAAGTTCTGAGCACTACTGGATATGGCCATCAAAGCAAAATAGACTTTCCTATTTGCTTTTGGGTAGGACATGATGTGATACCACACATAACATGGCAATGCTTGGGCCGAGACAGGGATGCATCCCTATATGCTCATAGGTCACTAAGGTTGCAATAGGCAGAACTTAAGGTGCAGACCTGGAGATACAGAACTTAAGGTGCAAAACTGGAGATAAAACCCAAGTCCCTGTTCATGTAAGAGAAATGTTTATGATTTGAGCCATCTGTGACATCAGAGAATATTTTAATTTTTCTTTAAAATGGTGACTGTCTCTATTTTCTATGACCTCTGTAATATTTAAATATAACTGAAACACAATACATAGAAACTACAAATAGTTAGCATTCATGAATTACTATTTCTTATTTCTTAGACAATATTATCATGGAAATTGCCATGCATGTAGTTTTTCAGTTGTTAGAAAAATATTTGGATGATTTTTTATATATAGACTCAGTAAGCCAAAAGATAACACTTTCATGTTTCTTGTTAAATAATGAATAATTAATTTCTACAATGTGTACAAGTATTATTATTCATTTTAGGTGCAAAGATAGATCATATTATTTTGCCTTGAGTTCTTTTGTAACTAACATTTTAGACTTACTTCATTTCTCCCCTTTTATTTTCTATTCATATTTCCTCTTCTGAAAATAAATAACTTTCATACTACATCTATTTATAGCTAGGTTCTTGGGATTTCGTAATGGTTTATAGTTTATATTTTAATATTGTAAAGGATTTTTCTACATTGTTGTTTATATAGTCCAAATTTTCAGTGCCTCTAATGACTTACTTCATATATCAGGGATTTAATTCTTATGCATAGCCTTGTTTATTTTCCAAGTGATTATTCACGAATACAAGTATACTTTTATGCTAGCACTGCATGATTTTTATTCATATCCTGCTGTTTCATGCCTATGAGTATATTTATGATTTTTCACAGTGCCTAGCATCTAGAGATATTTCCTTTATTTTTTCCTTTAGGTGTTTTCTTTTTATATAAATAAATTATTTAATTGAATCACCATGAGATACACAATTACAAAGTTGTTCATGATTGAGTTTCAGTCATACAATGTTCAACACCCTTCACCAGTGCATATTTACCACCACCAGTGTTCCCAGTTTCCCTTTTGTGCTCTCTTCTGTTTGCCTTGTAGCAGACATTTTTGTCCACCCCATCCCCTCTGTCTGTCTGTCTGTATGTATGTATATTTGCCTCTCTTCCTTGTTTTCCTTTTAGATACTGTATCTTGAAACTTTATAACTTAATGTTATATGATATGTACACATATTACTTGTCTCCTTTCAGCACCCAATTCTTGTCTAGAGTGCTCATTTCTAACTATCATTGTCATTGTCCCTTCTCTGCTGTTACTGCACTCCCCCCACTATTTGTGGCAAGCTTCCTACCATGGACTGATCCTCCTGGCCCTTGTCTCTCTTGTCTTTAAAAATTAATACCATACTATACTTTTTCACAATAGCCAGAATCTAGAAGCAATCCAAGTGCCCAAGTTAATAAAGAAATAATGTTCCATCTACAAAATGGAATACTATGCAGAGTTAGGAAAAATGAAGCCATGAAATTTGCTTGGATGGATATGAAATTTATATGGATGGATATGAACAGCTGTGTGAAATGAATCAGAAAAGGATAGACATAGAAAGATTGTAGTCATTTGTAGGATATTTGCTTCTCTTTAACAGAGAGCTAGAGGAAGTTGCTTCTCCCTCAGCTTCATGCTCTGGATTTCCTCAATGTCACTGTAGACTGTCAGAGGCATTCTTCAGTATTTCAGAAGATTTCTAGTGCAAACTTCTTACTTTCAATCTCCTTTCAAAAATATCCTCTAAAAATATCTCTGATAGAATTGTGAACCGGCTGTATTTTATGAGCTCTTGGCAAGCTCCCAAAGTTTCTGATATTACAAATGACCAACTGATCTTCCCATATTTGTTAAAAATAAACTGCTACTCATTATAATTCCTTGATGCTCTTCTATTCATTGAAAGATGGAAATTATTACCACAGGAAGGTGCACATATTTTGCCTCCTTAGATTTTTATCAAAAGGATTTCCAGAAAAAAAATCTACATTTCTCTACCTCTTTATCCATGTCCAAATATTTCCCACCATAGTCCATTTCTACTTGAAGTTTATTTTCAAATACCAGCACTACCAAATATGTAGGATTCTATAAACTTAAGCTAGACTTAGAATATTTGTGTTGGCACCTTATGAGAAACTAAATAGCATTCTAAGCCAGATCTTTCCATTGGACTGCAGAGCTCCTCCATCTTCTCTGTTGTTCATCTTGTCATTCCCATATGTGATCACTTCCATGTGATTCAGTTCACAATTTTGTTTGATATTTTACTGAAAAATATCACACCCATATCTCAGCTTTCAAATGAACTCTCTTGTCCTGGGTCTTCAGACTTTGGTCTTCAGACTTTTTCCAACTTTCTATCACACATGTTGTTCCCTTCCAGGATCCCTCCACCCCCTCTTTGGTGTCATTAGCTGAAATCCAGAATATCAGATCCTGAGCTTTTACACCATCTGTGTGACCAGCTGCTCCCTTTCCATGTACCCTGGCTTCTTTTCCAAAGTTATAATCATCAGTGGGAAGAGCTTTAAAACAGCAGCTGAGACCCCAGGTTTTAAGTTTCTTGCTCAGCTTTCATAGGAACTAGAAAATCTTTCTGGATATTCTCAGGCAAAAAAAAAAATATCTTTCCCGTCTCAATTTTTTTAAATTTTCTTTTCTGAGATCTACAGTCACTCCCTATGTTTGCTGACTGGAAGTTGACATGTATCTTTTACCCCACATGTCTTGGCATGCCATTTGTTGTGGACCTATTCTGAATAGATATCACACTTCCTTGTGGCTCATACATGCGTCTGGGAGCATTTCTTGTCTCATATTTTGCTTTTCTTCAGTATCTCTGGGCTCAATATCACTTCCTTTATTCTTTGCCATCCTGCAAAGAGATTTACTTTGTAGCTCACAGAGAGACTAAGACTGGATGAAGTCCTCTGGGTTTTTTTTCACTTCTCTCTCCTGTGAACTGATGCTTACATTCATTTTAGTCTCTTACTTTCATAGAAAGCATGTTTCTTACTGGGTTGCTTAATCCTCCTAGGGACACCTTTATCCTCTTTAATATGCCCAGATTTGAAGAGGCATCTGTTAAATCCTTTCATCTTCTGAAGCATCACTCTTTTAACTGGTATTTATTGAACCAGATGTTCTGCTGAATACTGGGCACAAGAGACTTAGACCTTATGCTTTTGGTTTACATCCCAGTAGGAAAATGGGAAGAGTAAATAAGCAAAGTAAGATCAACAAGTAAATGATTCAAACTAAGGAATAAACTTTGTCAATGAGCATATTAAACATTGGAGTAATAGGATAAAAGTTATATTTTTACAGAACAGTTTTCTGAGTCCTATAAGAAAGAGATGGAAAAACTAATTGCAAAGAGATCAGATGGGATGTAATACTTATTCTGAGTAGTAATGGTAGTAAAGTCAAGGCAGTTTATTACAAGGGAGAAATAAATGGACCTAGGATATATTTGGTTCCTGAAACAACAGAAATATTAACAGTAGACATAGAATATTTAAAAAATGAATGTAATAGTGACTCCTAGATTTCTGACTTTGGAAGCTATATCAAGGAGAACCTCATCTACTGATATGAGCTAAGCTGGAAGAGAAGGGCAGAGGGAAATGTTGAGTTTCTTTTTGGATGTGTTGACTTTGAAGAACCTATAGAAAGTATTCATGTGGAGAGCATCAGGATTAAGCGTTTGGAGCTCACCAAAGTAGACAGTACAGAGATATAGCTTTGGGAAAGGGCAGGGACACGTTACTAGATCCCAGGTCATATCTGATAACCATTTCACTTCTCTATGCTTGTGACTGTACAGTCAGAATTCATCCCTTGATTATATCAGCTTGACCTCCAAGTGTGTTTCCAAATATCCTCTAAATCTGTTATCTTTTCTGACCCAATAGGTTAATATTGGACTCAAGGTTTGCAATGAGAGAAGAACGTAGTCATGCATACCTGTATACATTCATACCTTTCACCTTTTTTAAAACAATATGAAATAATACTCAGACTAGTGAACTCTCTTTCATTCCTTCTGATATTGATGGGATACTCTTTGACACTGTCTTAATTAAGAACCTAAGGAGAGCATGCTGAAGGATATTTGAACTCTAAAAGGTGATAGTCAGATTCATCTTTTGTTTTATTTTTATCTTGTTGAAATATTTCTCATTATCAAGTGTCACAAAATAAATAAGCCTTTGACTTAGGTCTCAAAATTTATGCACCTGGCTTTCTTTATCAAAGGAAGTTCTGTTATACTTTCCACAGTTATTTACTCTTTTCTCCCAGGATACTAGGACAGTACATAACATCCATTTACCATAATATTAACAAATGTTCAGAATTTATAATGTATTTTACCAGACTCTGGTTTGTATCTGTCTCTGGGATTATGAATTATCGGTTGTGTCCTCCACCTTATGTAATCTTTTTTTCACATTGAGGAAAAACATTCAGTCTTCCCTACCTAAAAGAAAGTTCATAGGTGAGAGAAGAGACAATGGTACAGTAAGGGAAGATTCTGATTTGGATGTGGAGGGTGTGAAATACCTTTGCAAGTATAAAACAACAGTAAGGGGACTGACAAACCACAGGAAGGAACATTTCATTGCTAAAATTTTATTTTAATGCTAAAACTTATAAGTAATTTTATTATTACTTACAAATATTTATTGATAATGATGCTTATAATTTTTTTACATTTTTTACAATTTTTACATTTTTTACATTTTATACAATTTATTTCCTAATATTTTAAAATTAAAAATAATTTTTAAATTTACAGTACACACAAATTAGTTTGCATATTACTATCTTGATATGAATGTGTATATAGATGCATAACCACACATACCAAAAAAAATTAGTGTACATTGGGATTTTTGTTTTAACGCCAAAGCTTTTTAGATAAATATGAAGTAATTGCTTATCTATGTTTTGTTTCATTTTCTTTCATTATACCATAGCTTTATCATCTACTGTGTTTTAGACATATCACAGTATCCACTTATGTACTTAAGTTATCACTTATCCAATAGACAATATAGACTTAACTAACTTTATCTAAACCATATTTAATTCATCTTTGCATTTTTGTCTATCTAAATAATTGAATATATTATTTATTTACATAAGTAATTTTATAATAATTATATTTTGGGAAAATTACTTTTATACTGGGTTTGTTAGTCTAAAATATGGATTTTTGTCTAAATGAGAGTTTTCTCACCCTTCGTCCTAGAATATAGCAAGGAGAAGGATGAGGGCCAGGGACCCAGCAGTCTAATGTACGTTGGTAGTGTTAAAAAAAAGGACAGAACTAAAAATCCAGGCAAAAGGCAACAGCAATGGAATCAGAAGACCCAAACTTCAACAATCTAAACTTAAAAGTGGGCCTGTTATAATGGCAGGCTGGGGGGCAATTGAATGACATGGGATTCACCTGGGAAACATCGGTGGGGGAAGGTAGGCACTGGTGGAGGGATTGGTCCTGGTTCATTGTATTTCTGAAACCCAACTATGAAGAACTTTGTAAATCACAGTGGTTTCAAAAACATAGATTTTATGTCTTTAATAATAAATAGCAAAAAATAATAACTGTCAGCTCCAATATTTGCTATCTATGATTTTTCCTCAGATGAACATTATTTTTTCAGAGTTCTTCTCTTTTTATTTTTAAACTATGCATCTTTCCTGACTGCCCTTATCATGCTTATGTTTTCATCTATCTTTTTGTATATGTTGAATATATTTATAATGGTTAGTTTTAGCATGCTTATTTCCTATTTTTTTTTTATTTCTGATGTTTCTAAATCTCTTCCTATTGAGTTTTCTTTTCGTGAAGGGTCATAACTTTGCTTCTTTGCATATCTACTGCATTTATTTGTATGCCAGTCATTGTAAATTTTACACAGTTAGGTGCCATATGTGCCTACAATTTCTTTAAATATTGATTTGGGGTTCACATCTGGTAATACTCAAGGGCTTAGTCCTTGCTTGAATTCAGGGATCACTACTGGTATGCCAAGAATGAACCAAGGTCAGCAGCATATAAGGCAAGTGCCTTAACCCCTGTATTATCTCTTGGGTTTTTCCATGAAATATTTTTGAGCTCCCATATGGTCCCCTGTGCCTGCCAGGAGCAATTTCTGAGCATGGAGCCAGGAGTAACCCCTGAGCACTGCCGGGTGTGACCCAAAATCCAAAAAAAAAAAAAAAAAAAAAAAAAAAAAGAA
>PVKC010007844.1:0-28975 GCA_004027635.1 Crocidura indochinensis | reverse complement strand
GGGGGGGGCTCCCCTGCAGCACTCAGGGGTTACTCCTGGCTCTGCTCTCAGGAGCTACTCCAGGCAGACTCGGGGATCCTGTGGGATGCAGGAATAAGAACACATCCCCTATCCGCTGTGCTACTACTCCGTCCCCAACGGCACCTTTGTCAAGTCTCATGGGTTCAGGTTTTTCTCTTTCAGTGAATCTGAATTCTTCCAGGCTGGGAAGGAAAGGGGAGCCCTCCCCCCATCCATGGATTCATTGCTCTGTCTGTGAAACCAGAGCTCTGTGGGAGGACATGGCATGTGGGGGGGGGGGGGAGGGAGTCAGACATGGTTGGTTTGCAGACCCGGGTTGGTAGGAAAAGATAAGTTGGTAAAGAGAAGAGACTCTTGCGGCAGAAACTCAACTGGGAGCCACTGTAACTGCATCTCACGGTGATGCAATGAAGCGATTTATTAATTGGTAAAAAGCAAAAAAGAGACTTGGGGGAGCAGAAGCAGTGACTAAGCAACTAAGGTGCCCTAGGCACCTCCATTCCCCTGAAGCCCCTGGTCTGCAGTGCTGGGGTGGGGCGTCTTCCCACCACCAAGCTGTGCTCAAGTTTTCCAGGCTTGTGCTTCCTAAATAAACATCACAGGGAGGGTTGGGAAGGGGCTGGGGTGAACGGGAAAGCCTTGGATGCTGGCGGAAAGTTTTGGGTGTGGGGGTGAATTTTGGGGTGTGGGAAAAGTCTGGGGTATGGAACAGAAATCCGTGGTGCAGGAGAGAAGTTTGGAGTGTGGGGGAAAGTCTGCGGTTCAGGAGGCAATTGTGGGGTACAGGGGGAAGCTGCAGGGTGCAAGGGGAGAGTATAAGGTTCAGGGGGAAAGTCTGGGGTTGCAGGGAAAGGCTCATGCGTTGGCTGGGGTCTTCCAGAAGGGGAGGAGCCAGAGGCCTCCCTCTCAAGCCTCTCAAGCACTGAACCTAACACAGCAGCTGTGTAGGTCTGACTCTGCCGAAGAGTCTCCTGGGCTGCCACTTCGCAGGGCTAGGCCATCGAGCAGCTGGGAGGGCCGAAATCAACGATGGAGATTTACAAGTGACAAAGGACAAGCAGGGTCAGGGAAGGCCACATGGCCAACCAGGTCCCTTGCCCTCTATGCCCCCTGCCTTCTTGAACTCAAGTGGAGTCCTGATTGGGTCCCCATCAAACTCCACCCTGACTGCAGAGCCCAAGGTCAGCAGAATGTATGATCCTTGCAGAGTGGATGGACAGTGGTCTGGGATGCATAATGCCTCAGTTCTCGCTCTATCGAGGGCCACTCTTGGACCACAGATACAAAGCAGGATCTTGAAGGAGGCTCTAGACAGATTGGCTGCCAGGCCCCTGAGAGGGTGTCAGTCGGGGGAAGTGCCCCCTTATTGGTGCTTCTAGCCCTTGGCATGTTCCGAGGTGACCACTGGTCCCCTTTGAAGTGAACAGGGGCTGTGGGCCAGCACACTGGAATTACTACACCGACAGTAAATCATATTACATTCCTAATAAGCATTAACTAGATAACTAGGTCAAAGCAGTATTATCTTAATTGATTTTTCAAAAGAAACCTGACAGAAAAATGTCAATGCTCGAATATTTCTTCATGCATCATTAAAACAAGATTGGCTTTTAACAAAAGAAGAACCCTTCACAGAATTGATTCTTGCTTCGGGCTGCCTGCGAGTGACTGTATTACATAAAAATCTATACAGGATATTAAAACAACACCGCTCTGCAAGACAGTTACAATTAAAAGCTGACACCCTGGATGTGTCGGCCACGAGGCCGGCCGGGGAGCAGAAGGGGGAACTTGGGGATCACACAGGGAACTCACCCCTACCACAGCTGATGCTTCTGCCTGCAGCCTCAGCCAGGGGGTGCTGAGGTCCCTCTGGCCCCTTTCAAGGACCACCGAGCCTTGTCCAATGTGCAAATGAGGCTGGGCGGGGCTCGTACTGCAGTGCTTATAGCTGCTGGGAAGGCTCCTTCTGCTCACAGGGCTGTTGCAGTTTGCAGCAGGTTGTGAGGTCCTCCTGGCAGCACAAGCTCACAAGTTCCCTCTGCATCGGGTGGGGAAACCAATAGGGACACCCCCTGCCCTTGCACAGATGGTGATGGGGCATTCAGTACAGGCACACAGAGGGTTCTTGACTTGCTCTGACCCACACAAAGCACCACAGAGCAGCCTGGTTGGGGAGCAGGACAACAGGGAGATGGAGGACACTTCCCTGTGGGCCTTGCCCAGAGCATGGTTTAGGGCCTGCTATGAGGACCTGCCCCAGGCTTTGCTCTGCTCCCTCCCAGAAAAATGCCAGCGTGACCAACAGACAAGCTCGCAGATTGTCACTGCTGTGCTCACAGAAGGGACTGGCAACCAGCGCTAGGGAATGGATGCATTCTAGGATGGATGCGTGAGAGACAGAGGGAGACACCATTGGCAGGTGAGAGACAGAGTCGGGAAGGAGAGGCAAAGATGTGCGGAACCTCACAGAGATAGAGATAAAAGAGACACAATGGAAAAGAGATGTTACCAGCTAGGTGGATGTAGCATCACAGGGCGATCAGAGTAAAGGTCAGCATGCGGTTCTGTGTGGGGCTCCGGCCAGTGGCCTCACCCTGACATGGTGACACTCTGCAGAAGCTCTGACTCTCCTTCCCCTTGGTATGGGTAGTGGGGAGGGCGATCCAAACCCAGGCACCCAGAAGCCAGGGGGAGCAGACAGAGCCCGGACTGCACTGTTTAGATGACAGTGCAGAGACTTGTCTCTTGGCCTTCCCCAGACAGCGTGGATCAAGTCAGAAACAACTTGTAGTTGCCTCTCAGAAAGAGCAGTAACAGAGTGTGTTGGTTCAAGCCCACAGTGTGGTTATGATGGCCAGACAGAGATGGAGAGGAAAAGGGCATGCTTGGGGGTGACTGGTGGACAGACAACCATGATAGAAAGATGTTCCCAAAAACTCACAGGAAACAAACGTTTCTCATCATGAAAGAAGGTGTTTGCAGGCTTAAAAGCACAGGGATTTGCTGCCAGGTGACTGACACGAAATGAATATTAAAGATCTTCTGGGAACCAAAGCTTCAGTGCACACAGAGAAAACAGCAGGAGGGATAGAGAATATTCAGAAAGTGCACATGTGATGAGAAGAAACCGGATGTCATAAAAGGTATCCAAGTCACAATACATTGTCTGCTATAAAAAGGGTATTTGGGCAGTGGTCAGGCATGTTCAGCTATACTCAGGGCTTCCTTCTGGCACTGTACTTAGGTGGCACTCCTGGTTGTGCTCAGGGAGTTACACAGAAGACCAGAGATTGACTGGAGTTGGCCACATGCAAAGCAAGTCCCTTACGCCCCTTCCTAGCTCCTTGGTCCTCATTGTTGCTCTTTTATAAAGTACAATCAAATCATTAAACAGATGTCTCTATAAGAAAAGAGAGCCTTCCTGAATTAGAAGATTGAAATATTCCTTAGAAAGAAGCACAGAACAATAAATAATTCTGAGTATAAAAAACAGAGAATGAAGAGGAAAGTAAAATGTAAAAAGCCGTAACAAGAATCATGTGTTGATTTTATGTAGGAAAGATTTGTGTTTTCACACAAATTACAGACCAGTATTCTAGAAATAAAGAGGCACATCTGCATATAGAAATATAGAAATGGAGGCCAGAGCGATGGCACAGCAGTAGGGCATTTGCCTTGTACGTGGCTGATCTAGGAAGGACCACAGTTCAATTCCCTGGAGTCCCATATGGCCCCCAAGCCAGGAGCGATTTCTGAGCACATAGACAGGAGTAACTTTTGAGCATCTCCAGGGGTGGCCCCAAAACAAACAAACAAATAAACAAAAAAGAAATAAAGAAATGAAGTCACATCTGCATATGAAAATATAGAAACAAAGACAAATTTGCATATGGAATATAAAAATAAAGCATATCTGCATATTCACATTGAAACTTAAACAGAGAGCTATATCTTAAAACCCCACTTCTAGACAGTGTCTATTGGGCAGCCAAGAGGAAGGCTGGGAGGTCACACAGGCAGGAATCCTCCCACTTTCTGCTCCGTCTCTGTGACATCCAGAGGACTCAGAGCAAATATCAAGACACCACAAGGATGTTTCTAGCTCCCCAGCACCCAGGTCTCACTCAACATCTCATCATTGGCCTTTGGACCCTCTTGGTCAGAGAAAACATTCAGGTCTGAGGTGGGTGTTTCACTCTGAAAAGTCTTACTGGTGGTCTTACATCATTAGCAATCTTTTCCTCTTGGCTCCATCTGAGTTTGTTTTCACTTTCTGTAAAAGTGTGGATAGTTTTTGTTTTATTGCTGTGAACTATCCTTTCAATGTAAAGTCCAGTCCAAAGACTTCCAAGGAAGATTTTAGGACAGAATGTTCAAGATGTTTAAACAATGTTCTAGATGCATCTAGGACAAAGCCAAGGCCCTCCACTGTCTCAGGAGCTATGTAGAGACAGATCTCTGGGGCCCAGCAGGATTGGGCAGGTAAAAAACAGGGAAACAGCAACCAGTTAACCAAAGGTGGGCTCAGGGAGTTCAGAGGATATTCACTGCCAGTTGTTTGTGTGTTAAACAAATAACATAGTAAGCAATGTGACATCAAAGGCAAAAAGATTATCAAGAGTGAAGGAATAAAACTTTGTGAGTGGGGAGCCGGGAGGTGGTGCAGGAGGTAAGGTGCCTGCTGCCTTGCCTAGGACTGACCACGGTTCGATCCCCCGGTTCCCATATGGGCCCCCATGCCTGCCAGGAGCGACTTCTGAGCACATAACCAGGAGTAACCCCTGAGCGTCACTGGGTGTGGCCCAAAAACCAAAACTTTGTGAGTGGGGTCTGAGAGATAGCATGGAGGTAAGGCGTTTGCCTTTCATGCAAAAGGTCATCGGTTTGAATCCCGGTGCCCCATATGGTCCCCCGTGCCTGCCAGGAGCAATTTCTGAGCATGGAGCCAGGAGTAACCCCTGAGCACTGCTGGGTGTGACCCAAAAACAAACAAAAAAACAACAACAACAAAAAAAAACTTTGTGAGTGAAGAAGATGCTAAGTTTTATAAGCTCTTGTGACTTTACACATGAGCAAGTATTTTTATTTGTTTGATAAGTAAGATATAATCCATCAGATTAATAAAATAGTTGAAATGAGTAAATAAGCCTAATTGCATGCAATAGACTAGAGAAGGAAACCAAAACTGGAAGAGAAGAAAATACAGGGTAAGTGAAAAAATTTTTAACAAAAATTCACCCCAAATACTTAGATGCAGAATATTTACTAAAACATTTAAAAGTGAAAAAAAGTGAACACGTGCATTATCATATCTGATCATTTTCATGAGTAGAGCAAGCAAATAAAAAGATTTATAATGCAAAACAACCTGAATGACACTTGGCTATGAGTATTGATGAAATAAATATTCTTTGGATTCTGTACCCAAATCTAAAAAAAAGAAAAAAAGTGAAATTTGAAAGATGCCCAATTGCATAAGGGAGATGCTCCCTACAGCAAGTGGTGGGAACAGACTGAATGGTGAATAGTTGGCAGTGTCCAGCGTTGAGAGTGCTCGGGGCATAACTCAGGGTCCCCCCATGCAAAACTGTTGCTGTGCCATTTGCCACATACCCAACTCTCTATATATTCTATTTTTGAAATTTCTATACACAGTGAGATTTAAAAGGCAAAAATTATTTCTGATTATTTGTAGCTACAGTAAGCTGTTATTAGAAAGTAACACAAAATAATAAACAACAAAAGCATTTAAACAAAAGCATAGAAATTGTTCTAAAAATTATGTGTCCTCGGGCATAATAGTACAATAGAACCATAGTACAGTGAAAAGGGCACTCACTTTGCATGTGACCAGCCCTGCTTCAGTCTCAGACATCCCACTATGGTCCTCAAAGAACCACCAGGAGGAATTCCTGAGTGCAGAAGCAAAAGTAAGCCCTGGGATTGCTGGGTGTGACCCAAAACTAAGTAAAACCAAAAATCCAAATACATGTTCTTAATCTAATGCTTCCACCCTCCCAGGTGAGACTGCCTCGGGGTGACATCACTAAGCCCCTGAGCCTATTAGGATCCAAGACAGAGCACTTCCCTTCTGTCTTACTTCCAGAAGCTTCACACCTGTCCTGCACCATGGTAACAGGCCGCACCCCAGATTCTGGAGCACCTGGTCACATATGTGGCCACCTGACAGATCTACTCACAAATTATATCTACTCACAGCATGTTTCCTGTCAGTCTGTGAGCACAGGCAGAGAAGACAGAGAGCTACTCCCTCAGTCTCTCCCAGGAGAGCTAACTACAAGGACTAAACCTAGCATACCAAGAGTACCCAGAACCCAAAGGAGAAAACTCACCAAGCTCAGGGAGTGAAAACAGTATCATCCAGGACATCAATAGCACCAGGAACTCCTCAGTGTCTTCAGTGACTCTGAATGAGGCTGGTGTTCCACAAGCCTAAAGAAACAATGGTACAGGCAGTCAGCAAAGCACAAGAAGGTTGAAGAATAAAAGCAAAAACATACAATAATCAGAAATGAAGAAAGGAGATGTGTGGTCAGTGGTATATTAAAAACTCAATAGGAGCTTAGAATCAGGAAATACTAACCAATAAGCAAAAGGTCAAGGAGTCCTAAGATGAGCATGAGGACACAGAAGAAGGTGGGAACAGTCTGAACAGGAATGAACAGCATGTAGGGAACTTGGGTGAGCTCACCAGGAATGTCTGAGAATCATTGGATTCCCTGAAGAAAGAAATGAGATTTTAGAAAACCCCCAAAAAGAGTTTTCCAGTGTTGATGGTGATATGATGTTGGAGCAAAGCAATCATCCTTCATCCTAAATCAATATGTCATATCAGATTTCACCCTTAAGCGCAATGGCTTTCCTTTTACATATCAAAAAACCCACCTAGATAGACCTCAAGAACCTCTGGATAGGGGTTGGAGCAGTGTTGCAAATAGTGCTAGCCTAGGACAGACTGTGGTTCCATCCCCTGGTGTCCCAAATGGTCCCCCAAGACAGGAGTGATTTCTGAGCACATAGCCAGGAGTAACCCTTGAGTGTCACCAGATGTTGCCCAAAAATAAAAAATAAAATAAAAAATTCTGGATAGATTCTTCTCTCCCACCTATTTTCCATCCATGGGGTGGTTCTATCTTCCCAAAAAGACTGCAGTCTTGTTAGGTTTCTCTCTGTCCACATGGTGAAAAGGTCCCCAGACCATATTTCTTCTCTCTCCAGCTTGGTTTGCATTATTTTATGAGGTGAGCCTGCTTTAAACTTTTTTCCCCTTTTCCCATTTTCCTCTGGATTGGGACATGAGAATTTATTCACACTTCCACAATGGTATGAGAACCAAGAGGCCCCAAGGAGCCCAGAGGAAATAGACTCAACTAGAAAACTCAGCTAGAAAAATCAAGACACCTTGAGCTTGAAGTGACGAGATCAAAGACAGAGACAGAATCTTGGGATCAAGATCAAAAAAAGAACTTACCTACCAAGGAAAGCCCCTCTGGTGTACAGCAAATCTAGTCAATGAAACAACAGGTCAGAAGAGTAAGGAGGGACCCTGGATAAAAAGTGAATTGCAAAGCACAAGGTCTAAAAGGAAGAGAGAATGAGAGAAGAAAAATGTCTGCCACCAAGGTGGGCATGGGGAGGGCAGGGGGAGGAAAGAAGAAAAACTGGGGACATTGGGCAGGATTTTTGTGCTAGTGAAGGGTGTTGGACATTGAATGACTGAAACACAACTACAAACAACTTTGTAACTATGTATCTCATGATATTCCATTACAACATTTATTAAAAAAAATAAAAAATTTTTAATAAATAAAAAACTATATTTTACTCCATGTGTATGTATCTGTAGTGTTCTTTGAATATTTAGAATCTATGAAGCCAAATATAATTTTAAAAATATGCTTCAGAGAGATTATAAACAAAAACTGAATGAAATGACCACCTCCCCGAAAATGCATCATTGAAATTTGAAGGGCCAATACAGAGCATCAGGGACAGTCACCAATTTAGGAGGCCATTTCCTTGAGACCTATTTTACAAGAAGCATTACAAGAGCTTCCCTAAAGGGCAGGAGGACGTTTCCAGCCCGTGACACTGGACAGGGCATCGCTAATGGTGCATTGGCTGCCCTCTACTAGCTCAGAAAGAAGTGCTTCCTTTCAGCTTGCCAAGGGACTCTATACATTTTCCATGATGAATTAACTTCTTGTTAATATTGTTAAAATTGCTTAGCTATCAATCATCACAAATTGACTTTAATTGACTTTCTATCCTAAGTCCATTTTTCATTTCTTTAAGTTTTGTTGCCCAAGTAATATGAGATCAAATTGTTTTATAACTGTCAAGGGGGCAAGCTGGAGGATAGGAGGGAACCCGGAGACATTAGTGAAGGGAGGGGAGCACTCACTGGTGATGGGGAACACTCACTGGAGATGGGAGCATTCACGGGTGGAGAGAGGGGAACACTCACTGGTGATGAGAGGGGCACTCACTGGTGAAGGAAGGGAGCACTCACTGGTCTTGGGAAAGGGACCCTAGTGGTGGGACTGGTATTGGAACATTGTATGTCTGAAACAACTTTACTATGAACAACTTTGGAAATCAGAGTGTCTTAATAAAAATTAAGATAAATAAACCCTCCTTGTTCATAGCTCTAAGATGATCCCATGGTGATTTCAAAGCTAAGGCTACCGGGACCAGAGTGGTGGTGTAAGCAGTAAGGCGTTTGTCTTGCCCTCACTAGCCTAGGACGGGCTCCCACCTCTCAAGTCCCATATGTTTCCCCAAGCCAGGAGTGATTTCTGAGCGCATAGCCAGGAGTAGTCCCTGAGCATCACTGGGTGTGGTCCAAAAACAAAATAAAAACAAAACAGAAAATAAAACCATTGTCTCAGGAGTTCTGAGGAAGTCTCACCCGACACCTTCATGATCAGCAAGAGAACAAGAGAGAAGATTGACCCAGACAGGAAGTCCTGAGCTCAGAGATGCTGAAAAGTAAGAAGCATATAAATGAAATATTAAAACATTCTAAAAGATCGAAGAGCATGAACAGAGCCGTCTTTTTATTAAAAGCCTCATAAAAACTATACAACCATGTAAAAGGCTTATCAAGAAAACATTAAAGCTAACTATTATTTTTATTAGAACTGAAATATAACTGCAGAGAGGAGGTTTAAAACAACCGCAGAAAGGGACCCGGGAGATAGCATGGAGGTAAGGTGTTTGCCTTTCATGCAAAAAGGTCATCGGTTCAAATCCCGGTGCCCCATATGGTCCCCCGTGCCTGCTAGGAGCAATTTCTGAGCATGGAGCCAGGAGTAACCCCTGAGCACTGCCGGGTGTGACCCAAAAATCACCAAAAAAAAACGCAGAAAAATGAGTTGTGTGTATTGAGACTGGTCTGAAATGCTGACCCCAACAAAGCCATAGACAAGAGTGGAAAATTCATTGGCCAAGTGACACCAAGGCTTCTCTCCTGCTCAGTTTCCAGATGCTCCTTCCTTGTGGGCCCAGCACAGCAAACTCCATTTCCCTCTTCCTTTCCTGGCTCCTAGAAACAACAACACAAATGCCCACCCTAGGTGCCACCCAGTGCTGTGAGGACAGAGCTCAGGAGGCCCTCAGAGCCCTGGCTCAAGATTCTGGATGATGGAATTAGTTGCTGCCTGACCAGGAAACCACAATATGATAGAACAGATCAGTTATCGGACTATATGCAACAGGTTTAGTTGAACTCTAATCTAACAGACCAGAGCAATAGCACAGTGGGAAGGGCGGGGCATGTGTCTTGCACACAGCAGACACAGATTCAATTCCTATCATCTCATAGAGTTCCCTAAATATGGCCAGGAGTGATTCCTGGAGCCAGGAGTAAGCCCTGAGCACTGCTGGGTGTGGCTCCAAAACAAACAGACAATATAATCTAATAATGTAGATGGTTAGTAACGCTGTGATGAAAAAGCTTTTCTTTCATTGGAATATATATAAATGAAACCCCATAATTGGGTAATGATTTGGCTTCATTAAAATCACTCCTCAAGTCCACAGGAACACAGGTCACATTGGAACACCAGGTTGCCCCTCTGGAGAAGCTCCCAATGTCTACTAAGATGCAAACGTATGTCGTACTGAAAAACACAAAGTTTGTCTGAAAATATGGTTACACCTCAGAGTCCTTAAAAGCCTTCCACATTTATAACAAATGAACTAACATAAAGAACTTATAGATGAGAAAATGTTGTATATTTTGTCTTTGTGTCACACCAGGAAATGCTCAGAGATTCTTCCTGGCTCTGCAATCAGGAATTACTCTTAATGGTGCTTGGGGAATATGGTTGTGGGGGATCAAACTCAGGCCATGCAAGGTAAGAACCCTACCCCACTCTACTACTTCCCCAGCCCTAAATCTTAAAAGCATAAAACAGTGCTCATCTTCATAGCCCAACACATATAAATAAAACAACCGTAAGTTTCTTTTCTGTTATTTTATTTGCAAATTGGCCAGAGATGCAAAAGCTTTACCCAGTGCTGCTGTTAGGAATATATGTGATCTCATCCACTGTGGAGGGAATTAAAACAAGTGAAAACTTAAAACCTTGGGCAGGAGAGATAGCATGTATGTAGGGCATTTACCTTGCATGCAGAAGGACGGTGGTTCGAATCCCAGCATCCCATATGGTCCCGAGCCTGCAGGAGCGATTTCTGAGCATAGAGCCAGGAGTAACACTGAAGCTCTGCAGGGTGTGACCCCCCCAAAATTAAATTAAATTAAATTAAATTAAATTAAAAAACCTCCAGAACCCAAAAATTCCATTTCTAAGCAGAGTTTCTTGGATCTAGACATCAGCCATTTCCAAAGGGCTGGCACTGTGCCCATGAGAACGGGCATAACCGGAGAGGGGGTCAGAATTAACTCCTGCTGCTGATAAATTTCCAAGGGGCACCAAGAGAATATCTTTTCTGAAAGAAATCTTAGTTCATATTAATATATAAATTATTACATCTACAATAAATTTATAATAAATATACCTGGACATCTGCTAGGAAGGGATGGTGCCCAAGTCATGCTTCCATGGAAACCATTGTCAACCCAAATGTGCAGTTCTGTGCTTTGTTTGTTTGTTTTTGGTTTGTTTTGGGGTATTTTTGAGCCACATCCAGTGGTGCTCAGAGGTTACTCCTGGCTCTACACTCAGAAGAGGTGGCACAGCGGTAGGTTGTTTGCCTTGCATGCACTGACCTAGGACTGACTGCAGTTCAATCCCCTGGATTTCCATACGGTTCCCCATGCCAGGAGCAATATCTGAGTGCATAGCCAGGGGTAACCCCTGAGCATCACTGGATGTGGCCCAAAAAGCAAAAAAAAAAATTAAATTAAAAATGAAATCTCTGGGGACCATATGGAATGCCAAAAATCAAACCAGCATCTGTCCTGGGTCAGCTGTGTCCAAAGCAAAAGCCCTACCGCTGTGTTACCACTCCAGTTCCGTGTTTTCTATCATGGGTCCACACTGTTTCTAATAAGTCATTTACTTGTATCACAAATGCTTATGTTTGGGTTTGGGGCCTCACCCAGCTATGCTCAGGGTTTGCTCTTGGCTCTGTTGCTCATGGGCCACTCTTAAAAGGGCTCAAGGTTTCATACGGGATTGAACTCAGGTTGGCAGCATGCAAGGCAAGCAACCTCCCCACTGTGTATTATTCCAGGCCTATTAATGGAAAATAAAAATTCAAAGGTTGATAGGCCACCCCAGATGCCATGTTTCTAACCGCTTAAACAGATGGGGCTGATGAAGCAGAGTAGTGGCACAGAAACAGTACATCAAGCAGTTAGGAACTGGGTCAGTCTGCTTTTTACTTCATGACCTCTCTCTGCCACGTGTTGCCTCTCTGCACCTGCCAAAAACCAGAACTGCTCTCTATTATACAGACCCAAATTCACTAGGGTGGTGGAAGGTCCTATAATCCAGGTGGGCTTTTACATATCAAAGGAAGATGTTTAGGGAAATAGAAAGTTTCTTTAGGGTTGTTAGTAGTCTCATCTCACATGTAAATGTTATTTTTTGAATAAGTGTTATACTTTTGGATAAATAATAAATTGGTAAATAATAAAAAAAAAGGCCACTTGGTCTCCAGCATCATCATCTTCAGATGTATAGCCAAGCTTTGCAGTCTGAGAAATTCATTGTACCTGCATATTGATAGTATCTTCTCCCAAAGAAATACAACTTTTTTGTTTCAAAATTAATTACACCATTGCACAATCCTACAAAATACACAATACTATTATACGTTTTTAATGTTCTGCATTTGTTGGGGTCCCGGTGATAAATTTAAGACATTTTGTTTTTTATAAAAAATGTATTATAGTCTCTAAATTCATTTCTGTAAGCAATATCATTGGGGTGAAAAGAAGATAATATTTACTAAAACAGAAAATGTTGGTTCTCATATAGACCCCCTGGCCTTGAACTGTCAGAAAAGAACCCAAAACTTTCTTATTTCTCATCTTGATATCAGAAAGACAGTGAAACTAAGATGCAGTCAAGATGTGGGTGGTGGATAGGCCTGAAAGAGGGAGAGAGAGAGAAAGAGGGAAAGAAAGGGGGAGAGAGAAGAGAAAGGAGGAAGTGAGGGAGGGTGGGAGAAAGGAGAAAAGAGTGAGGGGAGAGGAATTGGGAGAGGGGGAGAGAGGATGGCCTCTGATTTGCAGAGCGGGGCACCCTCGTCAGTCCAAGAGATCGAGCTTCATAGGTCAGTGTCCCTGATGTCTGGAGTCACACCTGTCCCCCCCAATTATGTTTCTAGTCCAGGTAAGTCTCTTCACTGCTCCCAATGTCCACACAAGGTTCTGGACAGCAGGCAGACAGGAACCAAGCATAGGAGGCCACACCACAGGCTACAGCAATGTGGCTTCTTAGTGGAGACCTGTTCAGGCCAGAGTAATGGCAGCCTTGGCAGGGCCCAGAGGCACACAGCCTCCACATTTACTAACGGATGGCTCACCCTTAAAGTCCTACAAGTCTAACATGGAGCAGTGTGGGGGCCTCAAGGGGGTGTGGAGGCTCTACTTCCAGAATCAAATATAGGGTGAAGTGTCTTGGGGTCCCAGGAGCAAGAGTGGAGCATGCCTTGGGCATGGGGTCAGCCCTCTATCCTGCCCTGGGCTCACCCATCAGCCCTCCAGCCCCTGGTGACATGTGCCCGAGGAACAGAGGGTCCTTTGAAGACTGGAGCAGGACTGGGTTCAGATGGCTGCCCCAGCCCAGGGGAGGAACCACAAGCCATGGACAGAGCAGACTGTGCCTGTGGACACTGCAGACTGCCATGGCTCCCAGTGGGTTTAATAGGGCAGGAAACAGCTTCATTGGCAGATTCATGCAGCGTATAATCCTGTGATCAGCCCCATTGGCGCCCGAAACTCCCATGAGCTGGCAGGTTGGTGTGGACACCAGCCAACCCTGCCCAAATTGTCACCAAGCAAGGGAGTGGAACCATACATTGGGACCACATGAGGGTCGGACACTGAGTCACAGCTGAACCCTCTAACTGGACCCACCTCGGCATGAGAAACTCAATCCAAACACGCCAGGATGCTTTCTGGAATGTTCTACTGTGTGGGCTGAATTCTTCCAGAGGGAAGTGGAGACAACAGAGCGGCTGAGGGGTGAAGCTGCCTCATTGGCCAGGAGCGCAGCAGCCTCTGAGCTGGCCAAGACCAGGAGCCTCATCTCAGACCCTCTCCCCACTAGGAGGAGTCAAGTGGCAACTGTCACCCTGTGTTTGCATGAGTTGCTGTGAAATCATAAGTTGAATGTTCCACAGCTCCCAGTGAGGAAGAGACCCCTAGACCCCCAATCCGCGTAGGACAAGAGACATGAGTCCAGTAGCTCTTCTGACTCAGGAAATAATCCAAACACAATTGGAAAAATAACAGGCCAGGAACTCACACCGCAAGCTGTACACACACAAGCCAGCCACTTCACATGTTACAGCCAGCCAAGATGGCAGCTACCCCTCTTGGCTTTGCAGGCAGTCTTTGTTGGGGAAAACAAAGCCTATCCCAAGCACCGGGACTTGGCCAAGTGAAAACCAGCTAGTACCAAGAAATAAAAACTGGTTAGAACCAACATGCTTCTCAAGGGTGTTTGATCAGTTAGAGATAATCTCCTCCCTCCTGCCTCTCACACGTCTAGAAGCAGCTCCAGAGGATCTGAACAAACTTGGGATCCTAAGCATCTTCCCCCGATTCCATGTGTCACATTAACTGTGTCCCCCAGGGGAGAGGGTCTCTCAGGGCCACTGGCCAGGTAAGTGAAGAGGGAGAGTCCCAATTCCTCCTGTGGGTGATGTGGGATGGGCCTTCCAGCTCACCTGAGTCCCCACCCTCCACTCAGCTACGGGGGCCCCAGGAGGGTCTGGGGGTGACAGAGAATCTTCAGAGCTCTCCTTGGGCAAGTAGGAGCTGACACAGGTGGACAGGGAAAGCCATTGCTTCCGAAAGTGGATCTGCAGAGAAACACCCCCACCCCCCACCCCAGTGCCTAAAGCAGAGAGAAAGGAAGCAGTCAGACTATGGGGTCCTGGCAGGGTCTGCAATATGGTCCCAGGGCAGTATCTTCCAAGGAATTTGCTTTCCACCCCCAAAGTGTCCAGGACTTGCAAAAAGGCAGTGGCTGCTGCTGGCTAGACCACTCTACCCAGCCCACCCACCACCCTCTGACCATCATGCTCTGGGCTTCCAGGCCCCTGCTCCTTCAGTGCCCATCAGCCCTGCTCTGGGCAGCTCTGGGAATTTCTCATGACTCCCCTGACCCCGGACTTTCCCTGCCCTGCTGGGACTTGAGTGGACCTTGACTTTAGCAGTGAGTGGCCTGGTCACTGCAGTCTAGCAGCACCACCACCGCCTAGACCCCAGAGGCTGTGGAGAGGACCAGGAACCCATCCCCTTGTCTCCTACCCTCTACTCTAAAAGACCCAGGGCTGGGGCGCCCTGGAATCTGCAAACAGTGCATCACATTTCAATAAATTACAATAATCAAGTGGCAGTGTTTGGATTCCAGCTTTTCTTGCCCGATTCCAGTGAATACTGTAAAACTCTCATTAATTTGTATGCCACTAATTTGTGACCAAGCCAGAGGAGGTGAGGGAGGGGCCGGCGTGAACCCCCTGTGCCCCTAGCCTTTCATGGGTGCGCAAATAGAGAGTGTAAACAAGGTTGCAGGGGGTCCGATTTGAAATACTTAAGAAAATAAACTTTTCAAACACCTCTTAGAAGCATCATTTACATGCGTACAATTTATATGCTAATTGCAGCCCCTTCCCTGGATTCAGGAAAGCGATTCCCTTGAGAACCTCCCCTGGAAGGCCGAGTTCTTTCTGCCTCTCTCCTTTCTTCTCTTCTACTCTCTTTTCTCTTTCTGGCAGTAGTTAAGTGACTATTATGCGTGAAAGTTGCAAACTAAGGGCCCACAACAAGCCTTATAATTTAAAGAAGCTTTGATTAATTTAAACCAACCAACTCTCTATGGCGCTGGAGTCACTTTTACTTTTGCTCTTGCATTTTAATGAGAGTCGAGAGCCCCAAGAAAATCCTCCAGAAACACAATCTCTCACCCACTGGAGTCAGTTGCAGCCGGCGAGTGGGGGCCCCAGCCCGGCCCCAGGATTCCAGCAACCCCACCCTGGCATTGGAGCTGGATTTTATGAAAAATTTTGACCATTGTGTGCAGGGGGTGCACACATGTGTGTGGTGTTTGCATGTGCTGGGTGGTAGATGTGCAGTATGCATGTCTGATTGTGTATGTTGAGGTTTATGTGTACATGGGGTGTACAGGGTTGTATCTGTGCACCTGTTTGGGGGATGCTCATGTGTGTATGTGTGTTATGTGGGGTATTTATGTAGTAGTATGCAGTGTGGGTGTGTGCACATGCATGTGGATATAGGCACGTGGGCATGTGTTTGTGTATTATATGAATGTGTGTTTTGGCATGCATGTGTGTCATGTGCTGTGGGTATTGAGTATGTGCATGCATGTCCATGTAAATGAACAAGTGCTGTGTATAGCCATGCATGGCGCTGTGCACTTTCACATGTTAGTGAGTGTACTATGTCTGTATGTGTATATGTAAGTTACTCATGCATGTGTATATGTGCATTGTGTGGTTGTGTAGCACATGCATGTGATATTGCCATGCATATATTGTATTGTACATATGTGTATATATAGAGTTGTGTGTAGAGTTATTGCATGTGTATATTGTTTGAATAGTTATGTGTGTACATTTCATTGTCTATGCATTGCCATGTGATTGCATTGTGTCTACATGTGTCTTATGTATTATGATGATTCTATGTGTATGTATATGTGTAGATGAGTGTGTTTGTGTGTAGTATGTAGTATCATGTATGTATGGATGTGTTTGGTGTATTTTGTATGGTTGTGTGCATACATAAATTTGCATGCACATGGAATGCGATCATATGTGTTATTGTGTGTTTGTATTTGTGTGATTGCATGAGTGTCTGTGATTTTATGTTGTGTGTGGTCATTGCATCTGTGTAGGTGATAGTGTGTTCATGTGTACATCTTTATGTGATTGCACGTGTGTTTGGGGGACCAAGACCAACTGGACCTAATACAGTTCTCAGGGGACCAAAATCAGAGCTGCAGCTCTGCAGCTCGCTCTGGACTAGCCTCCCCAACTTGATCCCTGCCCTTCCCACTGGCCTGCCCGACCCTTCCTGGTCCATTTTCTAATTGATCATTTTCATCACCATCAAGGCTTTCCCTGGGTGCCAGGCAGAAGGACCCTGTGCCGGAGAACCTCAACCACACCAAGGCCCCGGGACATGGGTGTTGGAGCCTACAGCATTCGTGGCCCAAGCCCTCTGGCTGCCTGCCCGGGCCAGGGTGGAAGGGCCTGCATGGCAGGCGGAGGACGTGGCCTCTGCTGAGCCTTGAGCACCACAACAACAGCTAGACCCCAGCACGTCTTCAGGGAACCGTCCTGGGTCAGGGGCCTCTGCCTGTCTCTCTTGGGGAAGAACAGGGGCCCAAATCCCTATGTGAATGAGTGGTGTCTGTAGGGAGAGGTAATTAATAAGGCCGCCACCCTGTGGAGGAGGGGGGAGCAGGCAAACTGAGGCACCTTAACTGGCCAGTCAAGGTCAGACTGATGGTAGCACTTGCCATTTTATTATAATCATCGTGACACGCATATGCTGCAGGACCCGGACAGAGCAAGTTTGCAAAACGCCTCGTTAAGTATTTTAGTGTCTGTTTATGTCATTTTTGCCCCCCCTGCCTGCCCCTGCTAGGGTGGTGGGAGCCCAGTCTTGCAGTGGCAGTGGCCCAGATTTTCATAAAAACCTCAGCCTTGGCGTCATAAAGTGATTGCCACGAGGGACATTAAGGTGTTGGCCCTAAAGCGGCCCCTCTTCTCCCTCTCCCTGACTTGCTTTATGGCTGCTCATAAACCCATTAAACTACCATAATAAAGGGCCGTAATTACTGATGAAACCTTGTTGATTAGTGAGCCAAGACAGCCGTCCCTTCTCACCTGAACTGGAAGGGAAGGAAAGTCGGCACTGTCACTAGGAGCCTTCACAATGTCAAATCAGCTCAGCTCCTACCCACCCACCTTCCTGGGGGTGGCACCACTCAAAGGGCTTTCTCTGACTGATGGGGGTTTGGGGCTCCACTTGTGGATGTTGTGACCTGGAATGTGGAAACTGTCAAGGGCATGAGAGCTGAGCTGATACCTCTACCTTTTTTTTGGTAGAAAAGAAGGGGGTCCCCTCAAGGACCCTGTTCAGTGCCTCTCTATCTCTGCTCTCTGTCTCTCCTGTCTGTCTCTGCCTCTCTGTCTGTCTGATTCTGTCTCTTTTTTTTCTTTTTCTATATTTCTGTCTCTGTTTTTGTCTCTGGTCTATCTCTGTCTTTTTGTCTATCTTGTCTGTCTCTGTCTCTGTCAGTCTCTTTCTCTCTATGTCTCTATCTCTGTCTCTCTCTGTCTCTATTTCTCTTCTCTGTCTCTGTCTGTCTCTGTCTGTCTCTGTCTGTCTCTGTCTGTCTCTGTCTGTCTCTCTGTCTCTCCGTCTCTCTCTCTCTCTCTCTCTCTCTCTCTCTCTCTCTCTCTCTCTCTCTCTCTCTCTCTGTCCCTGGCAAGTTTCCCCTGTCTTCCCACAGACGCCCATGAAGAGAGGCATGAGCTCTCACCCTCTATTATGTGACTGAGCAAAGCTGAGGACACGCACAGACCCTCTCCCAGCCTTTGGGCCGGGCACTGAAACTCAGGGGTGCCAGGCTGCCCGGGAGTTCTCAAGCATAGACCCATGGTGTAGTGCCAGCTACCACCCTCCAAGGCCTCCTGGAGATTGCATCCCAAGGGGACCACCACTGTCAAAATCCTCAGGCTCTGCTTAGAACAAGGACAGGTGGGAGACCAGACAGTTCCGCCTTCTCTGCACCCAGTTTTATGGAGGAAGGGAGTGAACAGACCAGCCTCAGTCCTGCCCACATTCCTGGGGGACCCAAGGACAGAGGCCATGTGAGGGGGCCAGGGTAGGACATGTCATTGCATGTAACAAGCATGTCCCCATTATAAAGGGAAAGCACACTCCAGACGTGTCGACTGGCTTTCCTGGTGAAGTGCCTGATTTTCCCTAAGAAATAATTCAGTCAGAAGGTCCGTCAGTGGAAGTCAATCATAACCCCTGCGTGGATTACTGGCTATATTCCTGTTATATTCATGACATACGGTGACATTATATATCTTTCCTTTTATTTATTTATTTGATTTTGTCTCCTTTGCTAAGTACAGAAATTCGGGCTTAGTTATCCTGCAGTCATAAAGAAATTCCAGTACCAAAGAAAGCTGCTAGAAGTTCCCTGCTGGCTAAGTATATTTGCAACTCAAAGTCCAAGCCAATTTGCTTCCTAAGGCCAAGTCAAAACTTAGCATCTTCAAGACAATGGCCTTCTCTCCTTGCCTTTGAGCACCACAGCAGAATGACTGCCTCAGGGACTTTCCCTGTCACTTTGTTTACCTGTTAACAAACAGGTTTGACCAGTCTAGAATTAGGCTATTTTACTAGGTATTCTTCTGTGCCCCTTTCATAAGTTTTATCTCTTTCTATTACCAGATCATAGGAAGTGGGTCTTAGCCCCTAGCTAGAATACTATTTCCTTCGGGTTAAGGATATTTGTTATTAGGAAGAAAACCAGGATTCCTACTTCCCTTAATTTACATCAGTAATGATACCTAGGGCCAGAAACTACTTTGATATGTAAGAAATTAGCCTTCCTTTTATCCTCTGACTCCTAACTGAAATCTGTTCTATTCTAAGGTTACAAACCACCTAAAGCTATGTGTATTTGTTCTCAAATCAAACAATGTACATTGATAGTTGATGTACTTTGAAAGAAACAATGTACATTGCATTCCTTTCATGTTATGACTGCCTCTTTTTCCCTTTATATACTCCCTTGCCTGAAAATTAAATTTGTTGCACTCCTGCCAGAAATGTGTTGACCCCACATACACTGCAGTGTGGTATCATTATTTCATATTTCATATTCGTCTGCTCGTGTGCCCGTTTTCCTCTCGTGGAAGGACTATGACCCACAAGAATTACTGAGACGCAACACGTCTACAGCAAGGACATAGTAATCCTGGAGCTGGCCCAGCACTGGCACCCAGCACTGGAAGGGAGACCATGCCCATGCCACCACTATAACTGCCCACATTCACGTCCACATCATGTCCATGCCCACAGGGCTGGATCCTAGCTGTTTCCTCTGCCTCACCCCTCTTCTCACCTTCTCAGCACCATGGAGCAAATCCTTCACAGCCACTGATGTCACCTCTGTGAGTGTCGGGGAAATTAAAACATGAAAAATTAAATCAAGGGGCCAGAGTGATAGCACAAAAGTTCAATTCCCAGGTTCAATTTCCAGCATTCCATATGGTCCCCTGAGCCTGCCAGGAGCAATTTCTGAGTACAGAGCCAGGAGTAACCCCTGAGTGCTACTGGATGTGGCCCAAAAATTTTTTAAAAAAGGATTATGCCTGGTCTCCCCAAATGTTGTGTGGCCCAGTGATGCCCCAGACTGGAGAGCAGTCTGGAATGGAGCAGGAGTGCGGCTGCCACTCGATTACCTTTCGATCAGCTCCATCTCCAGAGGGGTCAGTGGGGCTTAGATGCTGCATCGGTCGGCAGCGGGTTTAAGCCTGTAGGAGAGAGTTAAGCCCAAGATCCCAGCCGTAAGCTGACAAGTAATTAAACCAGCATCTCTGTGACCATGGTCATTTCTCATTCCCGAGGAGCCTGTATGGCAACCCAAGGCCAGGAAGAGGGGTGAGAGTTGCCCGTGGGCTGGACAGGCCTAGCATCTAGACACTCATCCTGAGATCAAAGGGAGAGGTCTAGGCCTCATGCAAGCACAGCAGGGAGCCCCCTTCCCATCCCAATCTTCCCATTGGGTCTGAATCTGTGCTCTGCATTTGGCAGGGAACCAGGCATGAATGACCTTTGGGGTTCCCTTGGGTGCCCAGCTGCCAGAATTGAGAAGATGGCAGGGCCCACCTGGGTACCCCTGACTCATTGTAAGTCTCTCCAGCCACCCCTGCTGTCCTAGAGCCTCTTACCCTTAGGTGGGATGCAGGGGATTCTTCGTTGTATGAGTAGAGTGTGGAACCCACTTCTGAAGCTGGAGTGAAATGAGAGCACCTTGGGGTCAGTCATAGTGGCCTGGGCTCTTGGGGTATTTGTCTTGTGCCCAGCAATGAGGTGGGGGGTGTCAGACAATATATGAGTAAAGAGGAGGCCCCTGCTGGTGGCAGCCATGGCACACGGGGGCACCAGAAGAAACAGGAGGGTCAGGGACTGGGCAGCAACCCAAGGACTGAGGGAACAGTGAGCCCCTAGTCTGAGACAGAGGGACCCCAGATGGAGAAGCACCACACCAGAGAGCACTCCCACCCTCTGTAATGTACAGGGAAGAGCAGACACCCTGGAGTAGCACAGGGCAGGGCAGTAGAGCACCCAGAACTGCTCCCTGCATCTCTGTTGCTCACAGACTTACAACCTGTCATAGAGTGGGTCAGGGACAGACACGGCCCTGGCTTCAGTGACCAGAGCAACAGCTCCTGGCTTTGCACAGGAAAGTAGCCTTCTTGCCCTTTACCTGCAGGGGTGTGCACAGTGGTGTGTTTCCCAGCCAGCCACAAGGCCCCACCCAGCTCAGCCCTCCCACAGGTGCACAGAGACCCAGTTCAGGACAAGGCCCTGGAGGAGAACTAAGATATTTCCTGGGAATTCTGGTAAACACAAAGCAGATCTGTTTATGTTCCCATGGGTCACGATGAGGCTGTGGGACTAGAAAGGAGATGAGACACCCACCTACCCCCAACACGAACGGATTATGCTGGCAAGATAAGCGATTTCATTTCAAGAGGCTGCGATTTCATTTCAGTGTAGAACACAGAGAAAACAAGTCACAGACAAACTAAATAGGAACAAACTCTAGACCCAAGACGAGAGAGAGAGAGAGAGCAAGAGAGAGAGAGAGAGAGCCAGAGAGAGAGAGAGACAGAGCCAGGGAGAGAGAGAGACAGAGCCAGGGAGAGAGAGACAGAGCCAGAGAGAGAGAACCAGAGAGAGAGAGTGGTGGCCAGAGAGAGAGTGACCGGAGAGAGAGAGGACAGCTGGGGGGACAAGCACAGTTCTTTGGGGGGCATGTGTTCTTGCTTAGCTCTCAAGTTTAATAATGTCTTTATTTGGGTTCATGGCTTTTTTTTAGAAGGCTCCCTCAGAAGTGCTCAGAGCAGATTAGTGGCTCTGTGATCACTCTGCTCACTCCTGACAGGACTTGGGAACATATGGAATGATGTGGATCGAACCCAGGCTGGCCACTGGCAAAGCAAAAGTCTTGTCTGTACTAGCTGTCTGCCCCACCCCATGTTAACCTTCAGTGCTGCATGCCTGAAAGTTTGAAAGCAGCAAAATGCAATTTTTCTCAAGAGTAAAGCAAAAGGAAGAGTGTTGTGAGTCCACCATCCTGCTGATCCCTGCCCTACACATGGAGGAACGAAGAACTCACTGGTTAGATTTTTATTCCCAGCTCTAGGGGCTTCTCCCAAACCCCTTCATTCTCTTCTGCTCTTGCTTCCAGCATTGTTTCAGCCGCTGGGAAGCAGTTGCTAGTCCCAGGAGCAGCGCCCATCCCAGGTAAGGTCGGCTACCATGTAGCTAAAGTCAACTACCATGTGGGTAAGGTCAGTTGCCATGTGGCTATGGTTATCTGCCATGTGGCTAAGGTCAGCTACCATGTAGTTAAAGTCAATTTCCATGTCGGTAAGGTCAGCAACCATGTATGTAAGGTCAGCTATCACATGGGTAAGGTCAGCTACCAAACATGTGAATATGGTCAGCTACTATATGTTAAGGCCAGCTGCTATGTGGGTAAGGTCAGCTACCAACCATGTGGGTAAGGTCAGCTACCAATCATGTGGGTAAGGTCAGCTACCATGTGGGTAAGGTCAACTGTCATGTGGGTAAGGTCAGCTACCATGTGGGTAAGGTCAACTGTCATGTGGGTAAGGTCAGCTGCTTGTGGCTATGGTCAGTTGCCATGTGGGTAAGGTCAACTGCCATGTGGGTAGGGTCAGCTTCCATGTGGGTAAAGTCAGCTGCCTTGTGCCTACAGTCAGCTATTATGTGGGTAAGGTCAACTACCACGTGGGTCAGGTCAGCTACAATGTGGGTGAGTTTAGCTACAAAGTGGGTAAGGTTAGCTCAGGATAGCAATAAGGTGCAAAACAATAAGACCGTGTTGCAAATAATTAGCGTCAGCATTGATGCGTAGAAAAGACCTTGGCTTTTGTGATTCACGGGAGCAATTTCTATTCATTTAGTTGAGCTAAATGCTCATTGTTAAAGATGAAAGCCCACGCAGTCTGACATTGAGCTCATTATACATGTTGGGAGACTCACGGTCCAAGGCCAGAGACTTGGGGACTTAGGGGCTGAGGCGAAGAAGTGGAGCCCCATTTTCTCCTTCCTGGCCAGTCAGACCTGGTCTGCCAGAACACCCCAGGAGCATCGTGGGTGTAGCTGTGGAGTGAGTGGGTGTCAGTGACTCAGCTTCCTTAGGCCTGAGCCTACAACCATATGCAACTTTGCAGCCTGCTCAAGGCAGACCCTGACACATTCCTCACCATAAGGGCAGAACAGGACAGGTGACAGTGAGCCCTGGGAGACTTGGTCACCAGAGGGTGCACCAGCTAAGACATCACCATGGGCCACAAGGTACCCTGAAATAGCCAAGAGGCAGCGTGACCTGGGGTGGGCAGTGTGGCTTGGCCCTTATCATGGTCAGTCCTCCAACTGAGCAAGTGGCGTGCTGTCCATCATGTTCTTAGCACCTGGGGACAGGCAGAGGGTCAGAGATGTTTAACCCTGTGAACCGCAGGCTCCCCTACACCCGCAAAGTAATACTGAGCATAAAGCACTACAACTAAACACAGAATGGGGTACAGACAGCCCAGGACAGAAATGGAAACAGATGACCCAGCAAAGAGAGGAGGATAGAAGGTCCTGCACAGAGTGGGGTATAGCCTATCCAGCCACATCACATATCAGGTAAGCAGGGCCTTTGTCATGGACCTTGTTGAGCATTTGAGACCCCAGGTAGGGTGACCTGGCCAGGTGGGGGATAGAAGGGCATTGGTAAAGAATCAGGGACACACAAGAAACAGGGACAAGGTGTGGGGTCCGGGTGGGAGGGTCAATGGTTACACAGGAAGCAATCTTTCTTCAGATTTGGGTGTTTTAAAATTCATTGCCATTGTCCCAATATGAAGTGAATGTGAGATTTTCTTGGGTTAAAAAGGGAAGAAGGGAGAAAAGCTTGTTGAATAGTAATATGGTTTTTCATGTATATGCAAAAATAGGTCCTCTGTGCGGTGATGAAATTAGCATGGATTTAAATACTAATCAGTCACCTGGGCAGGGGCAGTAGCCTCAGGTGACCTCAGCTCTCCCTGGAGCCCTCAAGGTCTGTACCCCTGAAAGATCATCCTGAGTCTTGCCCCGGTGAGAGACGAGGTCCGTCTGCTGAGGGAGGCAGCCTTGGAGCAGGGAACTTGGGTAGGAGTGCCAGAATGAGGGGTCCAGTCGCAGGGAGGAGGAAGGGTACCTGCCTAACTGAGGGCCACCTGGGCTCCATTCCAGACCCCATTTGTGTCCCAAGTCTAGCCAGGAGTGACCTCTGAGCTCCAGCTAGGAGTCAGCCCTGAGCATGACTGAGTATGGCCTCAGACAAGAAAATCAAAGTGGGAGACCTTGAAATTATATAGTCCTGTAACTGTCACCTCTGTGAAGGCAGAACTGGGACAAGGGCAGCCTTAGGGACCTGGGAGAAAAGACCTAGCAGAGTAGGTAGGAGGGTTGGAGCCATGTCTACACTGCAGGCTTAGGAGTTTCTCCTGCAGAAGCCTGTGAACACCTCCAGCACCCAGGAAAGACACTCCCCCACCCCCGGATCCTCTAGATCCCACATCGCCTCCTGAACCCTTCCAAACCTGGACCAGCAAATTGTCAGGGTACCCAGGCCATGTGGGACTCAAGGGTAACAGGGCCCATGTGGACAGAAAGTAGCACCAGAACTCCTACCTGGGTCCTGGGCCCTGACTACACCAGATTCCAAACCAGGACCCAGTGTCCAAAGCCCAGTGACAAGCTGGGGGATTTGGGGTCCCAAGGGTACCAGTCACTGGGGCATTGGAGGCCTGAGGTGTCCATGTGGGGGTCAGGCATGGCATTGGGGGCTATGCCAGGCCCTCAAGGCTGAGGAGATAAAGGGAGATAAAGGAGGATACAGGGAGCTTCCAGCCCTGCCCACTACCTTGGTCTCCGTGGCCAGCATCCTGATGTCTCTCACACCTCATCGGTCTGTGTCACTCAGGGATGCACACTGACCAGACAGCTAGGAGAGAGGAATGATCCCAGTTGGTGGGTGAGAGGGATGAAGTCTCCAGAAACGCTCCATCATCTTGCTGGTTTGGAGCCCAGTCCCATGTCAGGGAACTGGTTAAGGGCCTGATAAAGCCCCCAAGGAGGGGGGCCCATCCACAGCTGCAGGAACCACCCCAACCCTGCCCAACCTCATAGCTTAACTGCCAAGAACAGAGTGGCTGGGACAGAGCTCTCTGGTCTGGGCACAGCGGCCAGCAGGGTGCAGGGTGGGACACAATGGCTGCCTCATGGGACAATGGACACCACAGGACAGCAGACATCCTATGGGACAGTGGACATCCCCAGGACAGCGAACTCCCACCCTCTATATTCCAGTGCAGGGAACCGGCCCCTCTTTTGAAAAAAGTCCACATCAAAGTAAGCACACCAGTTGCGAAGGAAACTGGTCTTGTCTGGTCCAGGTCACACAGGAACAGTGTCAGTCTGTGGCTCAGAGGTTGGTCCCTCCCTTCAAGAACTGAACAGTGACTATTCTGAAGAGCACCTCCCTCTGAGGTGGGGTTCTTTCCTGGGAAGCCACTTGTCAGGGCTGGGGGTTAGGAGGCAAGCCCCTTCCCTGTTTCCAGCCAGCAGAGCCGGGAGGTGGGGGGCATTAGGAAAGGATCCTTGCAGCCCCTCTCTAGGAGAGGGAGGATTAGCTGGAAGGAATGTGCGGGGGAGGGACCCCCTGGCCCAAAGTCCATTAGGATTCCAAAGGCAGCATTCAGCCAAGGGGGGTTAATGAGATGCCTTACCTCAAGCATTAATCAGGGTTAAAACTGAGGGTGCCGATAAGGATATTAGACGCAGGAAGAACCAGAAGGGTGCATTGTAGCCTGGACATAAGCACCAGGAAGGACAGACAGAGGCTCACTCAAAGGGAGACAAAACGCAAGTTTGCACCTTCTCAGAATGTTCTGGTAGGAACCAACTAGAGCAACTAAGCTGGAGTTTCCTCTCACAGCTGCATTGGGCCCCAGAAGGTCTACAGAGAAAGGCTGTTCCGGGCTCACAACCGGCCTGTTCCCTGAAGCCTCTTGGCTGAGGCTGGGGCTTTTGTTTTCTCCCCAGTGATATGAGAGAGGAGGAAACCAGGCCTTGGGCAGTTCAGGTCTCCAGGACTGCCCCACCTTGGGGTGAGTGAGATCAGAACTGGGCTTTCAGAGGCTTCCAGGAAAGTTGGGTTCATGTGCAAATTAATTTCAGATCATCACAACAAAAGTGCCTCTTTCCCAACACATTGCCACAGCCTTGCTCTCAGACAACAAAGACCTCCCCTCCAATTAAGCTGATGACCTTGTGGGATTTGGGGGCTTTCTTTGCACACTCGCAGTGCAGTTAGTCTGCCAGAGAACCTTGTATTCCCTGGTCGGGTAGAGGCAGTACCAATAGCCCCGAAGACTTCTGGGTGCCCATGCCCCAGCTCCCCGCCCTGCAGTTCTGTGAGCTCTGCTCTCATTACTGTGTGACTGTCCTGCTCCGGGTCACTGCAGCAGCTGCTCCCACCAGGACCCTCATTAGGAGATTGCAGGCAAAGGGCCATCGACCACTTCACAGGGGCAGGGCCACAGGATGCTGGCAGGAATCGCTCCCACCCTGAGGGCAAAGGGGACCCTCGTCTGAGCTGGGGCTGAGAGTGACCCCAATGCCAAGGCAGCACATGGCTGACTCCCACACCAAATGATCCTAGAAGGCCTGACCTCCGGAGTCCACCCTCTCTCCCCCACACACCAAGGGCTTCCCCAGCAGTGCTGGGAGTCTGTGATGGTAACTGGGCCTGTGAGAAGGGGGAGGAGGGAGGAAGGGGGGGACGAACCTGCACCCCAGAGACTCTCTGAACACCAGTCCACCAGCAGAGGGCGACTCAGAGACAGGTGCAGACCCACGTGCCCTGTACCCTGAGTGGCACCCTGCACTGGGCTCCAGCCTGTGTTCACCAGGGTGGCCAGAACAGCGCCCCCTGCTGCCCTGGCAGTGACCACACACATAGGACAACTGGACCTGGGGCAGGGCCAGGGACACTCTCGACCACTAACCAGCCCAGGGAGACTCTGCTCCTTTGATTTCAAGGTAAAAGTGACAAACAAGGTACAGAAACAGAAATGCTCAATGACTCTTTTTGTGCACCAAAAACCAGTATATAAACTAGCACCATGCGGGGGCTAGAGCAGTGGCGCCGAGAGGTAAGGTGTCTGCCTTGCCGGCACTAGCCTAGGACTGACCGTAGTTTGATCCCCTGGTGTCCCATATGGTCCCCCAAGCCAGGAGTGACTTCTGAGTACATAGCCAGGAGTAATCCCTGAGCGTCACCGAATGTAGCCCAAAAACCAAAAAAGAAAAAAATGGTACTATAAGTGCTGCCCTAGGCCAAAAAAAGCACACATATCCATACAATGTGTATTCATACTCACAAACCAGGAGCACATATGACAGCATTGACATACGAACATGTGCAAATACACATATAGGTACATGCACACACCAAGTACATGTGTGCATATGCCTTGTACATATGTTTCACACACTGTATTCTGTACAAGTGTGTTCACACATGTTTGTGCACACAGACCATGCACACATGTGTGCATCCACAGTCCATCACACAGAGTATGTAACACTTGCCCATGCACACAAATCATGCAACATATGTCCATTAATACAGAACATGAACACATGTGTTCATAAACACAGACAATGTACCTGTATGTCCATTCACACAGAAGAGCATTGTGTGCATGTATATGCACACATGTCCACGTATACATGTGCTCGTTGTGTATATAGTGCACATATATGACTATTTTACAAGACCATGCACACATGTACATACACACAAAGCATGTACTGTGTCTTTATGCATACAGATCATGAACACATGTTAATACACAAGTGTAAGACTATATGGCACATGTTCATTTACACAGACTATGGGTGCACATGTACATATACACATGTTTATGCACATAGACCTTGCACACATGTCTGTGAACACAGACAACTATGCATGTTTCAGTTCCACCAGAGGCAGGCATCCCTGCAAAGGTTGTGACTCCACTCCCTGGCACCATGCAGGACACTCAGGACATCAAGAAGGACTTGTCGCCCAGCGTGTCCTCCTGAACCAGACACACACTGGCCCCACTTGGCCCCGCTGGCCGCCGGCAGCAGATAAGCTGAGTGTGAGGTTATGGCACTGAGGGCCGTCGGAAACAGCACTTCCTAAAATAGACGCCTCTGGGTGCTCAGCGGCCCCCTGCAGGGGTGAGTACAGACTGTAGAGTGCCAGCCTGTCACCCAGCCTGTCACACAGGACATGGAGCTCACTGCAGAAATTCCCCTGCATGAGTCACCCTATGGTCCTGCCGAGCTGCCAAGGAGCACTCAGTTGTGGGGGTGATGGCTGCACCCCAGGATTCTCTGGGAGACTCACAATCATGCACATAGGTGGGCAGAGGGGAGGAACAGTAGGGAACACAGGGCAGGGCAGTGTCCTGGAACCTGATCCTGGGGATGGGGTGGACGGGAGGAGAGGGGAGAGACACAGGGCAGGTCCTAACTCTGACAGTGGTTTCCTTGAGGTCGCATGTGTCAGTGTCACCTTAGATGACTCATTAAAGGAATGTGAGGGAGCCAGGAGGGGCCACTTAGAAAGGTGTCAGGAAGAACCCCAGGACAGCTGGCCAGGCTCTGCCATCACCACACTCTTGGGGAGAGAGCATGACTGTCTCTTCCAGAAACCTTTCCCATGTCTGGGGGTCCTGTGAAACGAACCGTGGGGCCCGGGAGATAGCATGGAGGTAAGGCGTTTGCCTTTCATGCAAAAGGTCATCGGTTCGAATCCCGGTGCCCCATATGGTCCCCCGTGCCTGCCAGGAGCAATTTCTGAGCATGGAGCCAGGAGTAAACCCTGAG
>PVKC010007843.1:0-28954 GCA_004027635.1 Crocidura indochinensis | reverse complement strand
AAGAACATGTAGGTAATGAATGCTGAAGCTAGAAGCCAATTCAGACTTCATCTGATTACAAACACGATGCAGTTGGCTATGCCAGTTCTGAGTTTTGTTCAGGTAGGTTTCATAGGAAGATAAATTTCAACTAAGTGATTAACTGCAGGTAGGAATAAGTAAAATGAAATTAGCCTCATGGCAATGTTAGAGGAGGAGGAGGAGTCATGGATTAGGGGAGGAGCCAGAGATTAGGGGAGATAAGAGGCCCTGGAATCACCTTAGAGAACAATATCTAGAATGTTGGGGAGATTTCTTAGAGAGGTTTTGTTTCTCTTCAAAGATGCAGTTTTTCAATAAGGTAGAACAAAAGAGTAGATTTTCCCTAATTCAGGAAAGCAGAGCCAGGAACAATGAATGGGATTTATAAGAAGTAGATTTGAACTATTAGAAATGTCTAAAAATGGGGGCCGAAGAGATATTACAATGGTGTTTGCCTTGCAAGCAGCCGATCAAGGACCTAAGGTGGTTGGTTCGAATTCCAGCATCCCATATAGTCCCCTGTGCCTGCCAGGAGCTATTTCTGAGCTGATAGCCAGGAGCAACCCCTGAGCACTGCTGGGTGTGGCCCCAAAAAATAAACAAACAAAAAATGAAATGTCTAAAAATGAAAGATTCTTTTAGAGCCAGCCAGAGTTTGGCAGCTAGGAGTGGTTGATATAAAGATTTGGGAATATGGGGCTGGAGAGATAGATGGAGGTAGGACATTTGCCTTGCATGCAGAAGGATGGTGGTTCGAATCCCAGCATCCTATATGGTTCCCCCAGCCTGCCAGGAGCTATTTTTGAGCACAAAGCCAGGAGTAACTAGCTCCTGAGCACTGCCGGGTATGACCCCAAAACAAACAAACAAACAAACAAACAAACAAAAATAAAGATTTTGGAATTACATGATAATATGGGTAATGTAACTAAAAACACATGCCATAAGATTTTGAAGCTGGTTGGCTTTGGTGAATTAACTAGAGCTTTTCCTTAGCGAATGCCCAGATATGCAGAATAGGTAGTGAGGATTAAATATCTGGGTCATGTTCTTGTCAGGTCTGTTTTTAATGTAAGCAAGAAAAATCCTCTTAAAGTTCATCAAGAATAGGGAGTATTTTAAGGCTAGAGCTATAGTATGGCATTTGTCTTGCACTCATCTGACCTGGGTTTGATCCCTAACATTCCATTTGGTACCCGAACACTACTAGGAGTAATTTCTTACTGCACAGCTAGGAGCAAATCTCAAGCTTTGTTGGTGTGTCGCAAAAACCAGTAGAAAGAGAAAAAAAAAAAGTAGAATTCCTTTAAAGAAATAGTTTTGGGAGAACGTCCTGTGATGAAATCTTCATAATCGTGTCTGCAACTAGAATCTGAGATGCATACTTTACTCTAGATCCAGGAGTCTCTCCGGTCCCTCATTTCTCCAGGTTTTTTTCTTCTTTATTTACCTTTGTACCAGTTGTGTTGCCCTAGTACAGGTATCTAGTTTTTCTTTTGTTCCAAGGACCAGCTTTCAGCTAACAAAATCATCTGGGATTCATGTCAGATACTGAAGAAACATTTGAACAGACATTGATCAACCAATAAATAACCATTATTGGCCAGAAAAGATAATACAGGGTTAAATCTCCTGCCTTGCATGTGTTTGGATTCTCAGAACTTCCCTGATTGAATTCCCTGGTTGGATTCCCAGCACTGTATATAGTTCCCCAAGTCCAGCCAGCTGTCACTCCTAAGCACAGAGCCCCTGAGCACTGCCAGGTGTTCCCCTAAACCCACAAACAGACAAACAAACAAAAGTGACTATAATTGACCCTGAATCAGGTATCCACCTTGAATAAATATCTAGAGGCACTGGATATTGGTCTGAAACATTCCATGTTTCCCTCTGGTGAGGGCGAATAGCCAGGTTGACTAGAAGGAGACATCCTTTGTCCCTCTAACCAAGTTAGATGGTGTGGGGCCAGGCTAAACAGATTTATCTGGCCTCTCTGCTGTTGGCAGACATTTTACTTTGAGATTTGTTTCCTTTTAATTCTACTCTGATGAACAAAGACAGACTAGCAGTTTGGTTTCTGCACAGGATCTGCCAGCGTTAAGGAGATAATGAAATATGAAACAACTTTTCTTCCTAATGGTAAAGTCAGCATTGTTTTATTAAAATAAAATAAAATTACCTTCCAAATATTTATATCCTCAGGGTTGGTTGCAGCAGGGGACTTTGAAAATGGGTCCTTTTTTGTCAATTAAGATGAATGCTTTTTGTCTTCAAAGTTATAAAGTCTAAGATAATGAGATTAAGAAATACACATTTTTAACACTTTTTTTTTTTGGTAGAATGGCCTGTGAAGGGAGAAAAAGAAAAGAATAATAATTGTCTGGTGGGAGCCAGAGACCAATATGTATGGAAAAGGCGGTTCAGGACTTGGATATTTTATGAAATGTTTGTCCATTAAAAGCACTGTGACATTTGGTAACTGGGGCTTTTAGAAAGTGCTTTTGTTCACATCTGTTCACTCTTGTACTTTCTGCCACCCATCTACTCTGAGAAAAGAAATAATGGTAACGTTTCTTTCTGTGAATCTTAATACATGCCTTCTCACTGAGTATTAGTGTTTCAAAGAAATAGTGAGGACATAAATGGATCTGATGGTCATTCCACTTTCTTTATAATAAACCATCTTTAGATAATACTTTACTTTTCTCAGGCACTGCTTCAGAGATCCCTTTCTTCCTCCCAAGGGAGGAAAACAGCTCATTATCATGTGGTCCGATTGGATCCTTAACTGAAAAGTTCCCTGGAGGTCAAATCCGTGGCAGGCCTCAGAGAGGAAAGCATTAGCCATCCAAGTATTATCACTTCAGACCTTCCCACCCTGACCCTGCCAACATTCTTTCTGAAGTTAGCACAGAATGTTCATTTCACAGAGGCCAAGAGCCAATTCGGAAAAGCCAAGTAGACATAATTCCATGTCTGCTTCTATTGGAAAGAAAACATATCCAGTCTCCCTTCTTTTCTTTCTCTGGTCTTCTCTCTTACTCAGTGTTGGGTGTCTCCCAGTAATGAAAACGAGAACTTTTCCATCATAAAATACAGTAGTTAGCTCACATTCTAAACTGGTATGATGGAGTTTTTTTTTAATAAGCTTTCCAGAACAAACACGAGCAATTATTTATTTCTCCTCTTTTGTTCTCTTTTGTGAGTTTCCTTGGACATTCAAACCAGCTCTGTAGCCAGTTGAATTCTGTCTTTGGCTTGTATGAAAACATAGATTTAAATATGGTGGTGTTCTTGGAATCCCATACTGGTACAGTTGGCCTGCTATTAACATGGTTTATGTGACCTCACTAACCATCCACTCTAAATATCAAGCAAAATTGTGCCAGTGCTTTGTCACACAAATAAAATGGCAGCACTGTGTTTGTGTAAGAGGTCAAAGGACCAAGAGCTAGAATATTGAAGTAGAAGGAAAACACAATCTCAATTGGAAAAGATGATCACTTTGAGTCCAATATAAAAAGAACCGTTTTATTCTAGATTACCCAGTTCTCCAATGATTGTACTTGGACCATTGGCAACTTTCCTAGACATTCCTTTCCAGATCCATTTGCCTCTCATAGTTTAAATATGACACTAGCTATATATTTTCCTAGCATAAATTTTATTTAACTCCTTTTTGGGACTCCAATAAGAATAATAAATAATTCTGAATAGCTCTAGTTTGTTTCTTTTGGTTATTTCCTTTATTTTTCTCCCAATAATGAACTTGAGTAGTTAAGAAAAGTTTCATTTCCATGATTTTATCTTTTTATTTTAACCGATCTTTTTGTTTCGGTTCATAGAAAGTTGAATAGCTTTTTTGAATTAAGACTGTATTCCAGTAGCCTAAAAGATAATACAGCAGGTAAGGTGCTTGCCTTGTACAGATGAATCTGGGTTCCATCCCTGTTATCACATATGTTTCCTCTAAGTCTATCAGGAGTAATCCTCAAGTGCAGAGCCAGGAATAGGCCCTGAACACTTCCAGATGTGGCCCCAAAAGAAAACAAAACAAACTGTTTCATTTGGAGACAAACTGCCTAGATTTCTTTTTCAGTTCCATTCAAAAACCAAATTGCTTAACTATGGTTGCCTATATTTTTTTTCTGTAAATGATGATGATAATAATACTTGTCTCCTAAAATCACTCAAGATTAAACGATAGGGTATGTGAAGAAGAATGGCTTGACTTTAGTGTGGCAGGACTCAGAAGATATTGATGACATTTTTTGTTACTCTAAATGGTGTTCAGGGCAGCACTGTTGAGTAGAATTAAAACAAAAGCCACAGACATCATTTAAAATTTTCCAACCACTACATTGAAAGAGAAAAAGTGAACCAGGTTCTATAAAAATATATTTTGAAACATACTTAACCTAGAATATCCAAATTATTATCATTTCAAGCTGGAAGATTTGGCCACATTTCTGCTGGAAGTCCCATATGGTTGTTGGCTGCTGCAGCTCTACTGTTTATTTCAAGGCTAAAACAACTAATGAATCACTTAATTCAGAAAGTTTCTCTTCTAACACTACATAATATGTCTTCTAAGTGATGGGGTGAAGCTGCCACTATTAATCCCCACTGATGGCTCTCATTGTTAATTATGGTTAAGTCCTTTCCTGTCCAAAGCCCTTTCTTGAATGGCAGAACTGTTGCTGCAAGGGATGCTTTTCATCCCACCACCACCCCCCCACGTCCCCCTTTAAATGGACATTCTCTGATTTTATCTTTGCAACCATGGTCGAATAAGTAAGCTTTGGCTGTTCCAGGCTTTTGTCAATTTAATATTCCATCTGTATTGGCTTAGTTAATAATGAGACAACAAAACAGAGCCTGCCCACCCACTGCTCAAATGGATGGGGAAGTTGAAGTCTCTTTGTGACCTTCCAAGTGACATTTCAGTGCCTAATGCTTACCCTGGAGTTTCTTATTATACTTTTGATGGGCTTTGGCTTTGTTTAATTGCCTTTATATACCAATCCTATAAAATATTGTGCACATCAGCCTTTTAATGGTTAGTAATTATATTACTTCTGATTTTCTCTCATTTCCTTTTTCAACCACAATGGACCCTTCTTTAGGTCTTCTAGGCTAGGGGTTTTGCTGCACACAAATGGCTTGAATGGATTCAACTTTCCTTTGATTTGAACCAACAGATTAAAAACTAATTATTCTCTGTAATATTTTTTATAATAAAAACTAAGTTGAAATGATTTATATACACTTCGAGCCAACACATTTGCAATTCAAGGTTAACATTGTTCTTGAAACAGCACTGTTAAAATGCAATTACAACTCCCCAAGCAGGAATAAAAGAAAGAAGTGTTTTAAATGTTCACTTCGATAGTTAAAAAGTCAATTTAAAATTATAGAAATAAAATTTTTCTTTTCATTTTTTTACACTAAATGATAAAGACTTCATTAGTTACAGTAAAGTAAAAGGGGATATTCAAATGTGTTATTCCCGGCCTCTAGAAAAAGAATAGGGTATTATAAAGCATGGGCTTTGTGAAGAGGGTAGCATTTTCTTCTTGTTCTTGACCGCTTGTATCCTGCTCTGCTAAAAGCTGCTTTTTCCCATAGTGGAGAAAAGCAATAGTTAATGTATGTTGATGTTGGGGGTCCTACATAGATTGGACGTTTGGAATCAGCTAAAAGGAATTGCTTAGACTCCCTCTATTATCAGTATTAGTGTTTCTTTTTCAGTGAATAATGCTGAGCATCTGTTATATATAAGGCAGGAAGTGGCTAGAATATGAAAAACAGTCTTATAGATCAAGGTTTTTAATCTTTGCTTCTTTTAATCGCTTGGCCAAGTGACTTACTATGTTTAAGCTTAGTTTCTTTACCAAGTGAAAAAAATAATACATTGATACTACCCGGCTTAGGGAATTTCTGTGCAGTTTAACCAAAATTCCTGGTGAGAGAACACTTTCCCCTTATTCCCTTCTAGGTTCTTTGGTTGGCCTCACTGACATCAAAATTCTGTGGGGACTGGGGGTATTTTCTCTCTGTACATATGGGAGCTCTATGAAAATATGCAATTCAGAGGTATGGCTAAAGTAGGAAGCTTTTTTTTTAATTCTTTGACAAACAGTAAATTTGTGAATAAAAGACAAGGTAAAGGGGTTTGGGCAATAGCTAGTAAATTAGTGAAGAAACAACTATATTTGTTTATACATTTTTTTCTGGACCTAAATTCCCTATTTTAGAAAGTCTAAGAAGACTTTCTAGTCATATGTATAATATAGGTTTGAGCTTTCTTCACTTTTGGAAATTTATTTCTTCCCTTCATGGGGATAAAGGGAGCTTAGAGCATATTTCTTGCACCTGCTGTTTCTTAAGAATGTTGTTGCACAATAATCAATATTCTAAATAACTTTGTATGTGTTTTTTGAGCTGTATAGCCTGCTCTTTTTCTAAAGTACATAACCCTCTTAACTTGCTGCTTTGCATATAATAAGCATTCAGTAAACATTAACTAATATTGGTATTAGTCTAATAGTGTTATTAATGACATTGAATACTATTTAAAGTTAAAAATTATGTTGGGAACCAAATTAATGCCCAGAAATTGCATAACAATGTATCTGGAACATAACGGGAGTAATAAATTCACATTAAACTGAGAAAAAAGAGAGAAGCAAAGAGACTATCTTATTGGAGGAAGGCTCCCCCAAAGTGCTCAGTTGGTCCCAGAGTCCTCCCCAGTGATTAGTGACCAACCCTGTTGATGGTTCAGTGTGAAAGAGCTTGAATCTGTGGCATTACTCAAGTACCTTAGAGCTACACATGACAATACTTGGGGGGACTAGGTGATACTTCATATTGATCTAGAGTTGGCTATACACATGGTGTGCATTTTACTGCAGTACTCTCGTTTTGGTCCTTCAGAGAGAGTATTTTCGTTTGTTTTTCCTTAGAGCTATTCTTATTGATGTTCAGGCTTTGTTCCGGCCTCTGTGCTCTGAGATCACTCTTGAAAGTGCTCGGAAGACTGTATATAGTACTGAGGATCTACCCAGGATTGGATATAAGCAAGGGAAGCAAATTAACACTTTCTTGTACTATCTCTCAGGTCCCCACAGAAATCTTAGCAGTCAGCTTAGCAAACAATGGCAATAATAGTAGTTGGTAATACAAAAAAAAAAAGCATTACTGTATCATAAGGATCATCTTAAAGACAAGATTTCAAACCCAGGTGATGAGAGTAAGACTTTTGAAGTTAGAGACCCATTGAAATGAGGGAATATGTAATATGAAATTAGGAAGCTGTTGAACACTTTTGAATAGAGGTGTGATTTCATCTTATATGCATTCTACATGGATTGCTGTATGGCAGATCTGAAAAAGTCAAAACAGAGCAAGCACAAAACATGTGGAGTAGACAGAGACCCAAAGAAATGTAGATCTGTGGTATGTGGTCTGTCCCAGGGCTCAGTTATGTATGGGGCAGCCATTTTGCATAGCCCTAGAAGACTCTTTACTTTGAAGTTCTGTAGATAATCTTCCTTGAAAACCAACAAAGAGGAGGTTTATTTGGTGGTTGAGTTCACCCTTAGCAAGTGCGATTACAAGGGTAAGGCAAGGACCAAGCTGTCAGATGGTGGGTCAGTAGATTTCTAGTCCATCTGCTCTTTTCTTATCTGCCAAATGGAAAGTGTAGATTATAGATTGTCATGCCTTTTTTTATTCAAAGATCAGCCATTCTAGTTAATAGCAAAAGAGGCAACTGGCAATTTTTATTCAGCTGAGAGCAAGAATAGGATTTCATGAACACTGCCTACCCACCAGAGGACATTTGACGTGTCTGCTAAGCTTTTCCTCTTTTGTGTGACTGTCAAGGGAAACTGATCCAGTTGACAATATAATATCGTTCTGGTCATCAGTTCACTCTCAAAACCATCACATCTTTCGCTCAAAATCTTTGGGCAAGTTGAATAAGTGACAGGGAAGCAGCTGAACTTTTAAACCATAGTATGTCATTAAGCTTTAAGAGAAATTGAAGCAAAAGCATTTTTGTGTTAAATTCAGAACTTGCCTCCTTTTTACTTTATATGACTAATTCTTTCCTGAGACCTTCAAAATAAGCTATTTAATGCTAACTGTATAAGCCAGGATTTCAGAGAAGAAACACAGTATCCCATAAAATTGTGCTTTGGAGATGGTCTCACAAGCCTTCTCCTCTGGCATTTCAGAGATGAGACAATTTTAGAATTGACAGCTGTCTTCTCCAAAAAGCTTTCAGTCTAACTTGCCAGTGGATGATGGCAGCCTAGTCCAGTTACAATTTTTTTTTAAATTCTCCCTGAAAGTTAAGAAATCTTTCCCTCTATTCAACTCACGTCTCTTGGACTTTAATTTAAATGAATTTCTTCTTATTTGGCCTTCTTGGGACATGGAGAAGAACTCATCAGCATCTTCCACATGCAGTGCCTTGAATCAAATGATTCCTTCCCTTTTCTTTAGGCAGAACAACTTCACTTCCTATAACCTTTCCACATAGAATTTTTTTCCTCAATCTCTTTAATCATTTAGTTGGACTTTCCCTAGACTGTCTCCAGAAGGTCTTTGTTCATTCCTTTCATGTAATTTGGAAACGCTATTTTCTCTAAGAAATCCTGAAATCTCCTGAAATTTTGAGGTGGATTCAGTTCTGACTGCTGAGCCTGTTAAGTAGGACATATCGCTAGGTTTGAGTGCTATTTCTTTCTAACACCTCCAATTGCTTTCATCTGACTGGGTCACACTTAGAATGGTCTGCTTTCCTTCATCTTCCCACTGTTAGTGCTTCTTTTATTCCTTCACTAAAAATTAAAGAAGGAACATTGGAAAGATTCATAAGAAAAACAACTCCTAAACAGTATTTATGTGAGTTATTAGAAGATAATTAGATAAATTATAGAGAATTGGAATAGCATGTTGATAGTGATCTACTTTGTTTTTTGTATGTTTGTTTTGGTCTTTCTGTTCTTGACGTGTCTGTGTTTGATCTCAGGGATATGTGACTTCTGAGCTACATCCTGACTCTACTTTTTTCTTCCTTTGTTGTTGTTGTTTTGGGCCACACACAACAATGCCTAGAGTTTATTTCTGTCTCTGCACTCAGGAATCATTCATTGCACCATGTAGAATGATGGGAATTGAACCTAGATCAACTGCATGCAAGGCAAATAAATGCCTAACATCCTGTTTTTTGTTTGTTTGTTTGTTTTGTTTTGTTTTTTCGGGCCACACCATTTGATGCTCGGGGCTTACTCCTGACTAAGCTCTCAGAAATTGACCCTGGCTTGGAGGGACCATATGGGACGCCCAGGGGTCGAACTGCGGTCCTTCCTTGGTTAGTGCTTGCAAGGCAGACACCTTATCTCTAGCGCCACCTTGCTAGCCCCTTCTGTTTTTACTTTTTGATTTGTTCAGAAACTATCCTGGTGGTATTAGCTTGACAAAAATAGAGGTTTTAACATCTTATGCTTGCAAGAGGAGAACAGGTGAAGAGAAGTCACTTCCAGGCAGTGCTCAGAAGGTCTCAGGGGCCCCACCAGTGAGTCTTAATATACCTAGTTGGTTGGTGATTCAATGCCAGGGCTCTAGAATTTGATGCTGCACTGGTCTTATGGTGCTAGTGATTTTCCATGCTACCCTGGAGGTGCTGGGGCATTCAGAGTCAAATTACATAATTCTGTGGGCCTCTGGGATTGCTCTTGACAACACTCAGAGCACAATGCAGGCCAGGGATTCACTGTGGTTGGGGACTTGGTAGGCATTCACCCAAGTAAATTCACCATCGTCTAGCCTTTCTTTGGTTCTAATACCCAGAGAGTTTTAGACTGGAAGCCCATTTTCTGTGAGGCTGTTGAGTAACACTGGAGTTCCTTTTAGGCTTCTACGTGACCTACTGCAAGTGCAAGTAGTATCTCCTTGAATTTTTCCACGTCAATGTTAAACACCTTCTGAAATCCCTGAATTCTAGGCAACTAGTCAGTGTTAAGGCAGTAAACCCCTTCCTCACTCCTGACTTCTCTCCTGCAGAAGAAAACATTCTGCGTGGACATTTGAGGGACCTATGGCATTTCATTTTCTTCCCTTATCCCCAAGAATTTTTGATGTTCTTGGTGACTGGACATCTTAGACTCTATTTCAGTTTTATGGAGACAAGAGTAACTTTGTGGTGTATTAACAACCGATATCTGTCCTTGCTTCATCTTCAAAATAATTATTAAAAATAAAATCCAGGGGCCAGAGAGATAGCATGGAGTAGGTCATTTGCTTTACATGCAGAAGGACAGTGGTTCCAATAGTGGCATCGCATATGGTCCTCCAATCCTGCCAGGAGCAATTTCTGAGCATAGAGACAGGAGTAACCCCTGAGCACGGCCGGGTGTGACCCCAAAACAAACAAACAAAAAAACAAAAATAAAATCCAGGGGCCAGAGAGATAGCATGGAGGTAGGGCATTTGCCTTGCATGCAGAAGGACAGTGGTTTGAATTCTGTCTTCCCATATGGTCCCCAGAGCCTGCCAGGAGCGATTTCTGAACACAGAGCCAGTAGTAACTCCTGAGTGATGCCAGGTATGACCCAAACCCACTCCCAGAAAAAGAATCCAGGCCCTGATTCAGTGGTACAAGTGGTAAGGCATCTATCTATCTTGCCCTCACTAGCCTAGGACGGACTGTAGTTCGATCCCCTAGCATCCCATATGGTCCCCCCAAGCCAGGAGCAGTTTCTAAACGTATAGCCAGGTGTAACCTCTGAGTGTCACCGGGTGTGTCCCAAAACTTAAACAAAAAAGCTAATGAGCAGAATGCTGAGGTCCCTTGAGAATCCTTTTTTGATCATAAAAACATGTACTTTAAATCCTAAAGTATTTTTCTTTATTTCTTCATAAAGGTATGTCAGCAGTCTTGTGGGGAAAAAAAGAGTATTTTAATGATACCAATAGTAATAGGTTGTTAATATTTACTAAGAACTTACGGGAACTGAGTACTAAATAATTTAGTAAATTTGAATCTTGAGTAATCTCATAAGTTATGCCTGATTTTATTTGTTGTTTTGGGGGCCACTCCTAACAGTGCTTATGGCCTACTTCTTGGTTGGTGCTCACACATCATCTCTGGAGTTGATGCTGGGATAAGGAGGTGATCTGGACAGGCTCCAAACATGCAAAGCATGCATTCTAGTCCTTTGAGTATTTTCCCTGGCCCCCAAATATGTTTTGGAGATCAGAAAATAAGAAAATAGGGTGCCTGTGATTACCCATCACTAATGTCAATTTTGAGTAGTTTGAGTTGCCAACCAAACATACATTTAGCAGCTTTGTGGCTTCACATCTTTGCAGAACTGGATCTCTACTGAGTAAGTAAGAAGATACTTGGTAAGAATTAAATCATTGATATTTATTGAGCTTTCCTATGCCAGGAACTGTTTTTCAGCATTGTCCGTGGATTATCTCATTCAGTGCTGCTGACACAAACCTGGTAGGGAAATGCTGCTATAATTAACACAGTGTTCGAATAAAGAATTGATGCTCACAGAAGCTCAGCAATGTTTTCAGGGTCATAGAGTGGTTGGGATTGGAGCTAGAATTTCCACCCAGATAGTTTGACTCACTCAGGCCCTTTCAGTTTCTTCATATCTTATTGTTCCTAAGAAATAATGTATGGGTTGAGGAAAGGGCACAGATAGTACAGGAGCAGACCCAGGTTCAGTCCCAGAAACCATACATGATTCTCTGAACATCACCAGGGGTTACTCTTCAATGCAGAACCAGGAGTAGTGCCTGAGCACTGCTGGATGTGACCCAAACCTCAGTACCCAAATTGAAAAAAAATACTTGCGCCTTGACATGAAGTCACTTCAGAAAGATTGAGGTCTCATGTTTGAGCCACAGTCTGAGAGTTCTGAGCATCCCTCAGATGAAACACTTTCCTGTTACAAGGACAAATCTACACAAAGCAAAACTCTTTGGTGGAACATTCCAGAAACAGCCTGTTACGCACTGGGTGTTCTAGACTTGGCAGCAGTGACTTCTAACTTATATGCTCTTGTCACCCATCCTCACTTGGAACCACGTCACTTTTCTGATGGATGTTCTTTTTCTCTCTCTCCTGTCTAGCTCGAGGCTTTTTATTCCATCTTCACCACAGAGCAGCAAGACCATGTCAAGTCAGTGGAGTATCTGCGAAACAACTTCCGACCACAGCAGGGTCTGAATGGCAGGGTGGTGTTCAAGTCTGCTGTCCTCGACGCCTGGAACCATGACATGACAGACTTCTTAGACAACCCCTTGGGGACAGAAGCCTCTAAAGGTAGATCTGGATTAAGTGCACTTGCCCAGAGGAAGATGTCTAATCATAAATTGTGAATTAAAATGACGTTTAAACCCAGCCAAGTACCGGAATTTTGCATTAAGAGTCTATGTTTCTCAGCTAAGAGAAACGTGTCCAGATTCTAAATAGAGGCCATTGTGGGAATCATTTCCTTGACATAGATGTATTCAAAATTGCCTTTTGAATAGCCATATATTAGTCATCCATTGTGTCCTTACCTTGTGAAGAACCAGTTCATGCCTAAAGAAAGCTTTCTGATGTCTTATTTTTAGTCTACTTCCCTTTTGAGATGCATTTGTCTCTGAGTTCAGACTTGAGTTCGAGTTGCTACCAGCACTATAGTATGTATGTAGGAATCTTGCAGACAGTTATACCTGTCAGCACTTCACAAAGTACTAACTCTTAGGGATATTTGAATTGCCATTTTTCTTTATTTGTTCGGAAAGGGAGAGGATGGGGTCATACTCAGGGCTTATTCTTGGCTCTGCACTTGGGAACCATTCATAGTAGATAGTACAAAATTGTATGTGGTGCCAGAGACTGAATCAAGTTTTGCTGCATAGAAAGGAAAGATGCTACCTGCTATACTATCACAACAGCCCCAAGGGAGGCTTTCTTAAACTGTCACTGAAGTAGTTCTCATGTTAGGTAAGCATACATTAATAATTTTTAAGTATCTCGATCTTTGTCATCCATGTCTGCTTTCTCAGGTAAAGTAAACATGAATTTCTCCTCCAGAAAACTATAACATCTAATTCTACCCACACAGACCAACTTTCAAGCTTTATGATTTGTCATAATTGTGACCTAGAGAAAAGAGTAGAAAAGATACTTAGAAAGATAGACTGATCCAAACTTAGAAAGATAAAACTTAGATAGACTTATCCAAGATAAACTTAGAAAGATAAACTTACAAAGATAGACTGATCCAACTCCTAGCATTTGGAAGGGAGGAAGAACTAAGAAATGCTCAATGGGTTGTAAGAGATGGAACATTTTCAAGCCAGTGCAGTTCTTTAAAATTATGAACTTGAATAATAAGAAAAGAATATTGATAATTTACCAACACTGATTTTAAGATTGTGGGAGTTTTGGTGTGTTGAATTATATGGAGGTTTTGCTTGAAGAATACGCTTCTCCATCCTAATAAAAGGGCATATGTTTATTGGTATATGATCTGGATAGGAACAGAGGAAATGAGATAGTAATCCACAAAAAAACTGCATTCATACACACTCTGATAATAAAAACAAGTTCATTTTCCAAGTTCAAGTGTCTTTAAAAAAAAGGTAAAATAACAAAACAAAACAGGAAGGCAAGTTTAAGAATCTGATTGTTTCATTTCTGTCTCTGCTTTTGTTTGTGTAGAGTCAGAGAAACTTGTCTGGACAGATTCCATGTAGAAACATGAGATTTAAGTAATTTGGGGCCAACACATTGTCAAAGACTTTTATCATTTGTCAGCTTGAAATGCTGGGAGGGATAAGAAGCCCTTAAACTTGTGAAATAGATTGACCTGGCACTGAAAATCTCACATGGCACGTATTTTTTAAGCCAAGATAGCAATAAAGAAAACAATCAAACAGAACTTTTTCTCCCCAGAGATTTTTTACCTTAAGGAAGTCAGACCCTGAGGAATTGTCTATTTGATGAGAGGTAAATGTAAAAGAAGTGAGGAAAGAAGCATTTATCTCACAGTTGAGTAAAAGATCTGGTAGCTCAAAAGTCCTGAGGCTACCAACAGTTCCAAAGTTGTTGTGTTTTTTTTTTTTAAATAATTTTTATTGTGACCCAAGTGAATTATGAGTCTTTCACAGTAATATTTAAGGTACAGAGTGACAGTGAATCAGGGCATTCCCGTCACCAGTGTTGTCGTCCCTTTATCCCTGTTCCTAGCATGCATCCTCTATCTCCCTCCTTTGCCCCCAGACTTCTAGTGTAACTGGTCCTCTCTGTGTATAACTTGTTGTAGATTGGGTATCAATTTTGTTGTTGTTGACTTTCTTAAAAAAATGGACTGAATATTCATATATTAGCTATGCAGAAGGAACGTATAGTTCTTAGTAATCAAGAAAGTTTAGAAAATGGAATAGTTGCCATTCCATTAAATTGTCAAAGTGAACAAAACCTTTGGTGTTAGAGGTCTTCCACTAAATTGGAGAGGACCCCTGGACCTGTCCTCAGGGAGAGAATCAGTTCTTCATCATAAAAGAATTGCTATAATTAAAGAGTTTCCGTTGCTGACTGTAGATATGTAAATAATAAAATATTTTGTGATCTTTCTAGAAGCTGAGAGATGGAAGGGTGATATTTTCCTGGTTTGGGTGGGCCACACCTGGAGATGTTAAAGATTTACTCCCAGTTTTGTGCTCAGTAGTCACCCTTGGCATTTATTGTATATGTGTTAGGGATTGAACTAGGGTTGGGTCTGCTATGAGGGCAAGCACTTTACCCTTGTACAATTGATCTGATCCTAATTTTTTGTTTTCAATATTTTAGAGTTTTTGTTGTTGTTGTTTGTTTGTTTGTTTGTTCTTGGTTTTTGGTTTTGGGGCCACATCCGGTGATGCTCAGGGGTTTTTCCTGGCTGCACTCAGAGATTGCTCCTGACTAGGAGGACCATATGGGACTCTGGGGATTGAACCAGGTCTGTTCTGGATCTGCCTCATGCAAGGCAAACACCCTACTGCTGTGCTATCACTCTGACCCCTGATCCCTAATTTTTTGTTTGAATTTTTTTTTTTACTATCTGTGGTTGCTTTTCTTTGGGGGGTATTATTTATTTATTGGCTATAGGACCACAGATGCCTGTGCCTGGATCTTTCTTCAGACTCTATGCTCCTGGTGGTGCTCAGGAAACCACATGTTGTACCAGAAATTGAACCTGGTTCACTTTTTTTTGTGTGTGTGTGGTTTTTTGGGGTTACACCTGGCAGTGCTCAGGGGTTACTCCTGGCTCCATGCTCAGAAATTGCTCCTGGTAGGCATGGGGGACCATATGGGACACCGGGATTTGAACCGATGACCTTCTGCATGAAAGGCAAACGCCTTACCTCCAAGCTACCTCTCCGGGTCCAGACCTGATTCACTTTCATGCAAGGCCCAAGTGCCTTACTTCTGTACTATTCTCGATCCAAATTTATTTTCATTTTTAAAAATTATGATTCTAGTAAGGGTATAGAAAAATACACATAAAAAAAAAGAAACTGATTCAGTATCCATAATAAGGGATCTAGTTTTAAATGGGGGGCCGGGCGGTGGCGCTGGAGGTAAGGTGCCTGCGCTAACCTAGGACGGACCACGGTTCCATCCCCCGGTTCCCCATATGGTTCCCCGTGCCTGCCAGGAGCAACTTCTGAGTGAATAGCCAGGAGTAACCCCTGAGCGTCACCAGGTGTGACCCAAAAACCAAAAAAACAAAAAAAATACACATACACGTACAACTTGGTATGCCACTAATTTCATAGGACCAGAGAAATAGTGCAGGGATTAAGGTGCTTGCCTTGCACATGTTTCACTGGAGTTTAATCTGGGGAACTGTATATGGTCCCATAAGCACAGAGCCAGAAGTGGCTATTCATTGAAAACACAAAAGGAAACTTGAAACTAGCATCACTATCTCCTCAGTAGCATCCTCTCCCCATTGTACTATCTTTCTGGTCCCTAAAATTTAGTCTTTTAAAGTACGTACTTTAGTATGTTTTGATATATTCACCAGTTTATGAATTAGTACTCTGTGTACTGCTAGAATACTCCAATTCATCCCCCAAAGAAATTTTGTGCTTAGTAACTATTACCTTTCCTTCTTTCCTTTCTCATCTCCTTTCTTCTTTGTCCCCTGCCCTAAAAAACACTAATTTAACTTCTTTCTCTATGGATAAGTCTAATTTAGATTTTATAAATAAATTAGAATCATACAGTACATGGATTTTTTGGTGTCTAGTTTACTTCACTCAACAGTTATTTTAAGGTTTGTATTCAAGCATATATGAAAATTTCTAATTTATAGACAGATAATATGATATTGAATGACTGTATGCCATAAAGTCACTCCACACACTATTTCCTATCCAGGTGAATGGCTCTGAATCAGGGTCATGCATGAAATAATTCAAACCAAGCATGTATTCTGGCAGTCTTCTACCTCTTTTGGAGAACCCCATTGTCTGCCAGAGCTGCCATTTTTATTGAGTCCTGAGATGATCTCTTAGTGGGACAGTAAAGACAGTATAAAGACAGACAGATAGCTCAGGCTATCCTGAGCTAGTCCCACCCAGGTTATAAGTAAGACAATCCCTGTTTTGGGGTAAATCCAAGTTGTAAAAAAGATAAAATAAAACTAGGGATGATCTTTGTTTTAGGCAATATAAGGTATAACCTAACAGTATGCCACATATTATTATCTGTTTATTAATTTATAAAGTAAGAGGTTTCTTTGGGAGAGACTCTTAAGCAGTGCTCAAGGCACCCAGGGACCACTCCCAGCATTTCTCATCAAACTGATTTGGTTGTTAAATACAAGGGCTTGAAGATGCGGTGCTTTTTAGGTTATGCTGTGCTGGGTATTAACCATAACAGCACTTTAGCAGTGCTTAGGAACCTCCAGGGTGGAGCCTGGCAATACTTAGAAGGACTCTGATGTGAGGGACCGAACCTACATCGGCCAAGTGCAACCAACTTTCTTAACTTAATAGTTTCTCTCCGGCCCTGACATTGAGAGTTCTTTTTCTTTAATTCTTACTTTTTAACTGTTACGTAATGCTGCTAGCTTTGTTCATATTCAAAATTCTCCATGAACATATGCTTTTAGTTTTTTTTTGACTATAAGCTTATGAGTCAAGTTGCTGAGTCATAGACTAACTTGACTTTTACCAGACTGTTTGTTTGTCTTAATTTGTTTATATATATTTTTTGGTTTGAGTCCACACCCAGCTGTATTTGGGAAATACTCCTGACAATAGGCTCAGGAATCACTCCTGGTGCGGCTGGAAAGACCATATTGCATGCTAAGGATCTAACCTGGGTTGACCACATGGAAGGCAAATGCTCTATTCACTACACTCATTCTGATCCCCCAGCAAATTGTTTATGAAGCTGCTATGTGACTTTTATGTTTCATTAGCAGATATTAAGATTTCACTTTCTCCCCCCGCCTCATTGTTATATATGCTTATTATATTTATATATCATCTGTATTTTCACCCTCCTCAGTGTTGGCATATAATGGACTATGACTCATTTTACTCAATAAAATTTAGGTCATTCAAATACCCTACTTGCCAAATACCAGCTACAGATATTAATGATCGGCAGCAGCCAAGAGGACTTGGATTCTTATTTTCAGAGGTGGGAAAAACATCCTCGAAGGAGGGAAGTGTCAATCCAGAGTGAGAGTCCTTTTTTCTTCTCAGTATTTCATAAGTCAGAGTTCAAGAAGAGAACAATGGCATTCTCTAAGGTTCAGATCATTTGGAAAGAACAAAGCTTGTCCAATTAGCATTTTCTATCTAATCATTATGGAAGCTTTCAATGCCTAGGAGAGCTATGAAGCTAAGCATGAAATTATGAATTTATGGGCTGTTGTCATAGAAGAAGAATAAATTAATTATATAGGAGATGAGTCAGTAAACAACTTTGTTTAAGAATCAGATAGTGGGTTAGATGGTCTCTACTTCAAATACTCAACTTTGGCATCAGAACATGAAAGCAGCCATAGAGAATATGAATTATGAATGAATGGGTATAGAAAATGCCTCGCAGATTTCATTCACACAAAAAGATGACAGGCCAGAATTGGCCTAAGAATTAGAGTTGGTTGATCCCTGCCCTAAGGTAGGATTCAAGTAAAGGTGGAGAACCCAGACAGATTTCTTGTAGGGTACATATTCTCTGTCTTATAGATTATCAGAGATAGACATGAGTCAAAGAAACTGATCCTACTTTATGAATTCATTTCAAGACTTTAAAACAGCCGAATGTTTATTTATTAACTTGGTAACCAAATTCTTACCAATTTACCTTAATATTTGGTCATCTTGGCTGCCAGAGGTGTTAACTTGGTCTTAAAGCCTGGTCACCATGGCCCAATTTTATTCGAGTTACTGCAATCTTTAACTTGCATTCATTGACTATGGGGAAGGCCTGAGTTAATTCAACTTTATTGTGCTCTTCTAGCAGAGTGACAGCACATACTGGAATTGAGAAACTGGAATCTAGCCTTTCAGTGTCAAGCATGAGATGCATGATCATGTACGACACCATTGGAAACGTCATCTCAATATTGTATTGTTGCTTAAGAAAGATATAATGGATGTCATCTATGAAAAATAGAAAGCTTCAATTCCAGTAAATGAAAGCAGTCTTTAGGCTCAGTGGATTTGTTTAAGGGACACCCAATTTGCCACTCTGCCCTTTGTCGGTAAATGATTTGGGCAGAATTTAAAATGTTATGGACTGTCATTTTCAGTTCTTTAGCAACACATTCCAGGCCCATGGAAGAACATTCAGTGGTGTGTTCTGAATACTGTCTATTGTGAAGAATTTTGGAAGAGAGAATGGAGAAAAAAATCATTTTCCTCCCAGCAACATGAAACATATGGTTTATTAATTTAACAAAATCTGTTCAAATCTCAATGGAATCAAAACCACTTGGTCTTATAATTTGATTTGATGGTTTGATTAAAGTGACACTGTATAATCTAATATAAGCAAAGGAAATGAGAAGATACAGAATTGTCCATATACCCTTCAATGCTGGGGTTTGTTTGTTTTGTTTGCTTTGTGTTTTGGAGAATGATCTTAAGTTCTGTTGATAGATGGATATCTGTGTTAACTACATTTTCAGTGCTGAAGAATGCTTCGTGTTCTGTTAAAAGCAGCTTTTAGTGATTTATACCACGGTAGGAGAATTCTTAAATAACTATCTATTTTAAGTTGAAATACATTGAGAGAGAACATTACAATTTACACTCAAATTAGCAAACAAAGAAGTAAATTCTCTGATTGCTTTTCAAAAATTTGACATTGAAATTGTGGTTTTCAGCTATTTTGGGAGAAAATATTAACGTTATTCTATTTTCAGTGTAATAATTTCCAGTCACCAGACTAATGAGTTTGAATTACCTTATCTCATTAAAAGAAGTTCTGATAGCAGCACTTAATTCCTTTGTAGGCAGCTGCCCTCCCCAAAACATTTCCAAGAAGTTATCTTGTTACTTTAAGAAACTTTGAGCTCAGAAAAAGTGCAAAAGAAAAAAGAATTCTGTGGCTTGTGGACTATGTTCAACCTCTTCTTTTAGAAATAGCCGTTGGCCATTTTCCTTTTTAGTCTTTGAGTACTTTCAAAAAAGAAAACTAGTAGAGCTGCTTTTAATTACTTATTGTGACTTTCGGAGAGCCACACCTGGCTGTGCGCAGGGCCTGACTTACGTAAGGGATCATTCCTGGCAGTGTTAGGGGTTTACATGCTAGGGATCAAACTTAGGTGGATCATATATAAGACAAGACCCCTGTACTTTTCCCCCCAGTCCCTTGAGCTATTACATTTACATTGCTGAAGGTCCAGAATTCTCACACTATCATAACAAGGCCATGCCATGTTTACAGTTGTATGTCACTGATAATGAGAGAACTTTGAGAAATGCCTTGTGAGGTGACTTTTTTGTTGAGCTCAAGTCCTAAAGTGCAATTGCACAGTAAAATATAGTATAGTGTGTTTATACACAATTCAGTTACACATAGTATGGTCCACTCTACCGTTCACACATGCTATAAATTACTGCCTAATCAGACCATTGGTGTATGTGAGCAAACCATAGTTTAGCCCACAATCATGATTGTTTATTAAAAGCATTTGGACATGCTTAGTTCTTGATTGTTATGATTTTATATAAGTTGATGTAAGTTTGATTTTGATGTGCCATAATGCTGATATTTCATAGGTAATTGATATTTTTATTAGTTTGAATTTTTGTTAGTTTCAATTTTGTCTGGGTAGGTTATACTCAGCTTTGTATTCTGGGGTCAGTACAGAATGATCATATGGTGCTGAGACTCAAGAGTAAGGTAGCATGTGCTTCAGCCCTTTGAATCATCTCCCCAACAAGTGCTATCAACTTTTGTCCCATATTCTGTAACCAGTGAATTTCTTTACATCAGCCACATGTCCTCATCCACCACTGAAAGCATGTTGCTGACTATGGTTTAAAAAGCTACAATCCGGACATGGGGTGCTAGCTGCTATCTGAGACTCTTCTCATTTTATATGCATTTCCTTTCATTCTCAAAACAAAGTCTTTCACAGTTTACTACTCATTTATCATTGACAAATGAGTTCTGGATACTGGAAAATCAAGTTAACAGTTGATAAGTTCTTAACCATGGAACTATGTATTAGCAGCACAAAAGAAACAAGTCAACCAAAGATAATAGCTTTGATGTTGTTCAGAAGATTACTGCCCATACACACAGCCAACACTGTATATACCCTGCTTAGATTCCCTGCATCCCATATGGTCCCCAAGCCTGCCAGGAGCAATTTCTGAGAGCCGCGCCAGGAGTAACCCCTGAACACCATCTGGTGTGATCCAAAAAAGGTCTCACTCTTAAAAATATATATATATTACATCATATGGAGCTTTAAGATTGATAAAGTGTGGGATAGATAGCTCAGAGGACAGAGCACACATGCAGGAGCCTCAGATTAAATGCTTGACTCCACAGAGCACCTGAGCATGGATTGGAGTCCTCAAGCACTAAGTATGACCAGTATGACCCAACATAAAAACAATAAAAGAGAGAGATATGAAATGCAGTGGAGCAATGAGGATGAAATATCCCTGGATATAAACCTGTTGGGAGAATGTGACATTCATACAAAGTTTTTGGAATGTAAGGACAGATGGAAAGGCCTGTAGACAGCAACCAATATGGAAAAGTGTATGTATGAGAACGAAATCTCCAAAACATATTACTTGATAAGGAGTTCATTAAGGGTATATTCTTGATTCTGGTGACATGTTTCAGATGGTGCTGGGTTCAGTCTCAGCACTATACATTCCTCTTCCTCTCCCCAGTAACACTATATATAACCATGTTTGTTCCTATGTACCACCCCCTACCCCACAAAATGTAGGTATTCTTACAACAGTGGTAACCTTTTGGAAGGCTTTAAGCAAGATTATGGAATGACCTGAAGATGTAACTGTCATAACTCCAACTGTTATGTGAGGAACCTTAGCCAAACACTTTGGTTGTATTCAATTTTTTGTCGGGGGGAGGAGGACATTCTCAGCAGTGTTCAGGCATGACATTTAGGGACCATACAGTATCAGGATTCGAACAGATGTTGGTATCTCTCTCTCTCTCTTCTTTCTCTTTTCTTCCTCTCCCCCTCCCTATATCCTTGGGGTAGAACTTAATAATAGCATTACCATAGTTGAGATTTTACTTTCAGTTGTGCGAATTTTCCCCCTAATTTACTCCTGGCACCCTAAAAGCTCTATAATGTTGAGATTGCCTCTCCCTTCCACTCTCCTTCATTGCTCACCACTGGCTTTTTTTTTGAAATATTAAACTGGATGGACTAATGGGTAGATATATGGATGGATGTGTAGATTAAGCCAATTTAGACATGTCAAGTATCCCACAATAAAAAAGATTTTGCCATCAGAGCGGTATAGTTGTAGTAATCTTTCTTAAATTTAATTATTGAAGTTTAGGTCACATGTTTACAATAGTGTTAACACTTATATTGGGTTTTTATTTTTTGTTTGGGGGAGGTGTGTAAGCTATCCCTGGTTGTGCTTATTGGTTCTTGTGTGTGTGTACAATTAGCGCTTTATTCCTTGAACTCTCTTACCCCTATCTTTATGTTTTTGAGGTTTTAATATACACAGTTACCTTACTTCACCACCACCAAGTGCCCAACATACTCCACCAGTGTCCTCCCTGTCTTCCTCCCCATTTTTACCTACCTACGCTCACCTCTATCCCACCTACTTGGTAATCTTAGCCCTGTGATCTAGGGCCAAGGATTTGCTATTACTTTGAACTGTCTAGGTTATTGATTTGACTCTTTTTTTTTTATTTTTGGGTCACACACGGCAGCACTCAGGGGTTACTCTTGACTCTATGCTCAGAAATCACCCCTGGCAGGCAAGGGGGACCATATGGGATGCCGGGATTCGAACCACCGTCCTTCTGCATCTAAGGCAAGCACCTTACCGCTGTGTTATCTTTCTGGCCCCTGGTTTGACTCTTTATATACTACAGATGAATGGTTGAAATATTTTTTAATTATACACTAGACTAGTTGCCTTTTACAATTATTTTTTGTTTTGTCTTTGTTTTGAGACATAACCAAAAGTGCTCAGGGGCTATACCTGGCTCTGTGTTTAGCAGTATTCCCTGGCTGTGCTTGGTTGTAGTGCTGGGGATTAACCCCTGAACTCTTCCTGCATCTTCCAGTCTAAATATTCTTATTAGAGGAACACAAATTGGCATTTGAAGCAGGATTTGACACCACACTCCCAGAATCTAAATTCAAAGCAAGTCCTGAGATCTGGCATGCTGTCTTTCATCTTGACTGAGGCCACGTGGAAGGAAGAATGTGGTTCCTAAAACCGTTTTCTTTCTGTCCTGAGGAATAGCCTCTCAGCCACCCCTAAAGGCTGAACATCGCTGAGTCACTTAAACTGGCAGCAGCTGGTGGCAAGGATGCTCCAGGCACAGCTGCTTTACACGAGAACTGGGAGCTGACATTGGTAGCGAATACCAGAATTGTCTATTGTTTTCACAATATTTTCTCAGTTTATTAGGCAATTAGGCTGGCTCTTTTTCCCTGTTTTCCCTGGAACATCTATCTCTCACTTGCTTGTCTTTATGTCTCTTAGCTTTTTTCATGCTGGAGAGGCCCATGTTTTTGTTTTCTTGATCATGTACTTCTCTCTCTCTCTCTCTCTCTCTCTCTCTGTCTCTCTCTCTGTCTCTCTCTCTGTCTCTCTTTCTCTTCCCCCCCTCACATCTTAGTAAATTTAAATAGAAATAACCTTGATTCACTTAAAAAAAAAAAAGTAGCAGTTAAGTATGATCTGTGCAGAGTTGGAGGTTAAGGGCCAGCTTAGTACCTCTCTGTGACTTCAATTGTTCGTTATCTCAAAAGTATTGGGTTTGTGTGTGTTGGCATAGTGTTCTTTTTTTTTTTTTAATTTTTTTTGGGGGGGTCATACCCGGCGGTGCTCAGGGGTTACTCCTGGCTGTCTGCTCAGAAATAGATCCTGGCAGGCACGGGGGACCATATGGGACACCGGGATTTGAACCAACCAACCACCTTTGGTCCTGGATCGGCTGTTTGCAAGGCAAACGCCGCTGTGCTATCTCTCCGGGCCCCGGGCATAGTGTTCTTGAGGAATAGAGAAAATGACCGATATCCTCAAGTCTTGATCATCGTCACTGCATGGCCTACACCAGCACTGCCAGATATAATCCCTGGTGTACTCCATTACCACTTGCCCACACTCTGTACTGAGCCCTGTAGAAAACAGTCTCTATTTCCAGAAACAACTTGGGGACAAGGATGTGGCTTATTAGTAGAACATATATTTTGCATGTGTATGCCCCTGTGTTCAGTCCCCAGTCAGAAGCAGGGAATAGTTTTTAATTTTTCTAACTGCATGGTTCCTCCCAAAGCCCAAAACTCTTCGGGCTCTTAATAATTTGCATGCATAGCCTGCGGAGCATGAGGCTTCCATATGTCTGCTTGCATCTCCTTGGAGGCACATGCTGCATAGCCAGGAGATCAGATATCTACCTTTGCACTCTTCCCACCAATTCTGCCAACAAACATCTGATTGAGGCTATTTCTCTCCAGGGACAAGGGGTATGAACCGCCTTCACAGAGCATGAGATACTGTTTTCCTGACTCCCTGACAGCAGAACCTGAAAATCAGAACCTTTCTTTTACTAGGGAGTTTTGGATCATACCTGGCAGTGCTCAGGGGTACCCTGGAGGCGCTCGTGTATCATATGGAAAGCTAGGGATCAAATTTGGGTCAGCTACATGCAAAGTAATTGCCTTACCTGCTATATTATTGCTCTGAAGCAGAATTGGAATCTCTCATGAATGGGAACAGGAAGAAGAACATTGACTTCTCTCCAGTTGAAATTTTTGTTCTTGTTCCGACATAGCATTTATATCCCTCTTGAGTCCTCTTGATTCAAGGTGTGATGCCACAGTCATGGCTTAGGTCAGAATGAGTATTGGTCTCGTTCTGTATCCATGCTTATGTTGAGAAGGCATTGCCTCTGTTCAGATATCAAATATGAATAGGTCTTAACAGATGCCCATGTGCTTTATCCATGCTTCTGAACCGGCACCAGAAAAGGATTATCAGGGAAGAATGTGCCAACTGGCCCACAGGGAGACCTATGCTCCTCAAAATATACGCACCAAACATCAGAGGTTGCCAGGTATTCAGACTGACTCAGGGGTTAGTCCTCCCTCTCTGTATCTACTCAATGCAAAAATAGTATTTTTTTTGTATGTGTGCATATGTGCTTCCTGGGATCAATCCATGATGTCACATATCAAAGCATGCTTGATTATCAACTGGGGTTGCTACATATTCATGACCTGATCTCTTCCAGTGAATGATAAGTTCCCTATAATCCTAAATTACTCTTCACTCAGCCCAAGGAGAAATGTTGGAGGCCGGCCCCCAAGTAGTACAGTCTGTAATCATTATCATGTGAACCTCTCGAGGGTGGAGAGAAAATACATGGTTAAGACTCTTCCATGCATGCAGCCAACTATAGTTTCAAATAACCAGTTGGTGCAATTGCCATAACTAGAGGTCAATGCAAGGTTGAATCCAAATAATGAATTGTATACTATGATACCTTCCTAGCCCTGAAGTGGTAATTCAGGGTGAGTAAGAAAGGAGATGCTGGCATTAGGATCACCATGTTATTTTTTTTTTTTACAATATCTTTATTTAAGCACCATGATCACAAATATGTTTGTAGTTGGGTTCAGTCATAAAAAGTACACCTCCCTTCACCAGTGCAAAATTCCCACCAATGATGACACCCAACTAAATAGGTAAATATAAGGGGAGAATCAAGATGCTCTTTTAAAATAGAGTAGGCTCCACATGTTATGCCATCTAATTCTAAGAGGGAAGAAAGTGGAATCTACTAAGGTACTCTTGGTCTAGGGAAACATACTCAGCTATAATTGTTGATTTTAGTAAAATCCCATCTAAACCCAGTGAATGGTGTGGCTACTGATTGATGTGGATCTTCAACATGCCACCCAAATCTCTGGCAAAGAGCTTATAGGATCTTAGATCTTTGGTGGTGTTTAGATAATGGTCTCATAGTGTGAGGATCTTATGTGATTATTCCCTTTTACAATTCAGATGTCCTGGCTTCATGCCAAAAGGGCAGAAGGGCCTAATTGAATTGAGCATGACATACTTCCTAAATGCTTCCTTGTCACTACCATTTTCTCCTGTTGCCTGGCTCCAGTCATGGGTCCCCACTGAGGGTCTGTAGAGACACAGGGTGCATGTATTGGTGCTCGTATGGGAATTCACTTTTCTCTGGCTGAGACTGTTAGCAACTATGAATAGCATATTATGAAGCAATACTTGGTCTACCTAGAGTCCACTAGCTGATCCTAAAGACTTTTCTTAGAGTCTCTCTTAAAGAATACTCAGATTTCTATTAAACACGCCTTATTATGAACATTTGTGTAGATTCAAGTATTATTTATTCAGTCTTACAGAATAATTACCACTGTCAAATCTAGCTTTACTGTTAGCCTACATGCAGTCATATCAAGAGGTAATATTTCAGGCCCCAGTTTTAAATGCATGAACTGAAATAAAGTCAAAACAATATAGCCAGTCTCTGGGTATTGACCTTACTGGAGGAACATGGAGGTTGGGGGGATGTGTCTTGCTCTGGGTCTGTAAAGATAAATATGCAGCTTGTCCTGGACAGTATGTTTAGGATCCAGTGAGAGAATTAAATGGTTTTGTCTGCAATTGTGCCTTGGCAAGAAATTTTGTATAAGTGTTCTAAACCAGAGGAAATAAGACTAAAGAGACGGGGCCCGGGAGATAGCATGGAGGTAAGGTGTTTGCCTTTTATGCAAAAGGTCATCGGTTCGAATCCCGGTGCCGCATATGGTCCCCTGTGCCTGCCAGGAGCGATTTCTGAGCATGGAGCCAGGAGTAACCCCTGAGCACTGCCAGGTGTGACCCAAAAACCAAAAAAAAAAAAAAAAAAAAAGACTAAAGAGACAAGATGGCACTTTACTTCTGAGTGTCTGAACCTCTGACTTCATTTCCACCAAATTCATGGACACACTGTCTCGAGAAGGGACCCCAAGAATTCCCTCTGTGTCTGGACCAAGCAGTCCATGACATCTGTCCAGGTGAGGTAGCACCTTTCTGGTAGGTGGATGTATTTGCCAGACTCAGAGAACTCTCACTACCCACATACTGTACTCAAAACAAATTTTTCTTTTTTGGTTTTTGGGCCACACCCAGTGATACTCAGGCGTTACTCCTGGCTATGTGCTCAGAAATCACTCCTGACTTGGAGGGACCATATGGGACACTGGGGATCCAACCGAGTTCCATCTTGGGTCAGCCCTGTGCAAGCCAAATGCTCTACCACTGTGCTATTGCTCCGGCTCCTACTCAAACAATTTTATTTTTTTATTTATTTTGGTTTTGGGGCCACACCTGGCAGTGCTCAGGGGTTACTCCTGGCTGTCTGCTCAGAAATAGCTCCTGGCAGGCACGGGGGACCATATGGGACACCTGGATTCAAACCAACCACCTTTGGTCCTGTACCGGCTGCTTGCAAGGCAAATGCTGCTGTGCTATCTCTCTGAGCCCAACTCAAACATTTTTAATGACAAATTTCTCCTCTATGCACAGTGGATCATAAGCTCCCTGTCCAGCCTAGATCCCTTGCCAAAGAATTGTTTTTGTTAAAGTTGCAAGATTCCAATCATAGATTTGTCTTTTTTTTTTTTTTTTCTGGTCTATCACCTTTTTTCCCCCGCCACTGCCAAATCCAAGAACCCACCCAGAACCACCTCATTTGGAACAAACGTTTTTTCTTGTTTTTAACATTTAGGAAATTGAAAAGATTTTGGAATTATATGCCAAGAAACAAGGGTTAGAAATCAACATTTAAAAAAAAGAAAAAAAATCAACATTTGATTTTTTTTAGGGTTTTTTTTGGGTCACACCCACCGGCACTCAGGGTTTTCTCCTAGTTCATCATTCAGAAATTGCTTTTGGCAGGCTTGGGGGAACATTGGGGATGCAGGGATTTGAACCACACTCCATCCAGGGTCGACTGCAAAGGCAAATGCTCTACTGCTGTGCTATCTCTCCAGCCCAACATATGATTTTCTCTAAGATTTCATAACAGACTACTTTGTGTTTGTTAAGGCAAATGATGTTCTTGTTAAGACCAATTCAAGGTCCCAATCCTTTACTAAACCTTTTTTTACAGAATTTCTTTGACATTTTATTCTTAAAAGCATGTAATTACACCATCCTTAGGGCTCAGCGTATTTAACCTTTGTGATACCATAGACCCTTTCAGCCATATGGCGAGTGCCATAGATGCCTCTGGATACATAAAGTGAAATAGATTGCAAAAGAAACCATTTATCCCCATGTTATAAAAATAATTTAATTGTAAAATAGTAATTTGTCTGTTGCTTGATAAAGGTACTAAATTATAAAAATCTAGCAGCCGCTCTAATAAACCACTTTAATTTTGAAATAATAATGACCATGAAGGAAAGAAAATTTGAGCTATTGGCAAAAACTGAATCGAACAGAAATATATCTTTGATTTCTATTGGTGAGGTAACACTTGTGTGAACTTTTCTGTGGTTTGCTGCCAATATTTGAAATAAAAGAAAATGATGAATTTTAATTTAGAGATTAGTGAATATTTAATTGTATTTTCCCTCCTTTCCCAAGTCAGGATAAAGCCAGCTGCCTCAAGAACTGATAGGATTTAGTGGCATTTGTGAGTCATACTAACAGCATATCTCCAGGTCTTAGAGATTGGCATGCTTAGCCCTTTCATCTGCATTTCCAATATCCCTAAGAGGGCATGATAGGCTGTGAACTTAGTTTACATTTCCAATGGGAGACAATAGTGATGGGGATGCAGCTCATTACAGTGGATCTGGAAGGACTTTGTGTGCTCCTCTAAAAATGGTCTACACCAGAAAGTCCGTCCTCATTTTTCATTGACTACAGAGAAGACATGGAGGGCAAAAAGAGCAGGAAGGAAGTTTCTCTAAAAAGACTGTTTACCTGCCAAAGATCCAGTGTCATGCCACCTGCTGTGATAGTTTTTAACTTTTTAGCACCCTCTCACCTTTTTTCCTGACCTTTTTGGTTGCCACCTTGCTGCTTGGAGCCTAGACCTCGAATGTGGAAAAAACAAACCTGCTAGCTCCACTGTGCTACTCATGTGCTGTATGTAGAACATGACAGACTAGAATTCAGAAAC
>PVKC010007842.1:0-28956 GCA_004027635.1 Crocidura indochinensis | reverse complement strand
AGGGCATATTTTCTCACCCAGCTTTCCTAGGAATAAAGAAAAATGGTACAGTACAGGTCAGAGAAGATCAATCTATTCTACCACAAGTTCACAAGTTCCAACATGGCTAAGTAAAGACTACAAAAAACTGAGAAGATTCTGCTCTGGAAATTTTGTAGAGGCCAGAGCCAAAACCACTCTGATATAAACATTTTCAATAAAAAACCTGAAATATTGATACATTGCCAGAGGCTTTTCTGTCTTGTTGGGAAGATGGTTCCGAGGTTCCTGCACCAGAGTACAGACAATTGGGTGAGAAGTCTCAAATGTGTCAAGGCCTTATATAAGTTCCATTGCTCTATCAGCATAAAAAGTGCTATGTTCTTTTCCCCTTATACCAATGTTTGACATTGGCATTATTCTGGAGAGAGAGAGAGAGAGAGAGAGAGAGAGAGAGAGAGAGAGAGAGAGAGAGAGAGAGAAAGAGAGAAGATATCCATTAGAACAGATTGGCTGAATGATGTTACAGAAGAAGAGACCTTGAGATTTCAAAAAATATTTTGATGGAGAAGTCACAACACATATTTTAGCAGAAAGCAATAAGACTGGAAGAAAATTAAATGAGTGATAGACTTGTGAAGATAGAGTTGGCCTCTCAGAAAGAAGTGCATATAGTGCAGAAAATAGATAAAACCCAAAGACTGGAAAAAAAAAAAAAGGTTTGATAAATGAATGGCCTCAATGTAATGAAGGCATTTCACCTCTCAATATTAATTTCAACCCCTACAATAGGGTATTATTTCTAAGTCCTCCCAGACCTCATGTTTTGTTGAGGAAAATATTGTTAATACACTTCGATCTTTTTGCGTAGAAATCACATTCACTAGAAAATGCAGAACAGAGCCAGTTGTCCTCTTTTCCATTCCCTTTCGGTTGAGGTTGATCTTCATTACTACTCTCCTGCCTCTTTCTACAAGTCAACACAGGGAAAAGATGGACTAAAGAAAGAATAAGGAAAGTTTAGTGAATAGTAAATGCACTGATTGGATTGATGTTCTGCTTATTTCATTGATTTGTAATCATTCTTTTTAAGGATATTTTTGTTGGTACAAGCTTCTCTTTCACTTTTCATACTTTTTGACCACTTTCTCAACATGTTTTATTAGACTAGTCACACGCATCTTGCATTTGTAAAATAGAAGTAAAGATAGAAGGAAGTTCGGGAAGGCAGACCATATTTCCTCCTTATTTCTTTGAGATCTCCTGGCTTCCCATATTAAGAAATTTTTCTGTTATGCCACTCCTTACTTTAAAAATTTTAGAATTTCAGAGTACTCGATATCTCATTTCATCTCATGGTATTTTACATTCTTTCCTATGGTTATTTAAAAAATAATTTATTTTTACCAATTGAACTGAGATCTTGGATTCAGAGACCCTACAGTTGCTTGTTTCACTACCAAGCTGTTTACTTTCACATAACAATTCTTTGTAAAGGCTCTCTGAACTACTCTCCAGCTAAATCTAGTTTCATAACCTGAGATTGAAGAAAAGACCCACATTCTGTAAAACATCTGGCCCCAAAATCCCTTAAAGAAAAGTTTTGAGAATCCAAGCAGGATGGAAGAAACAGAGATAAAGACATACAAGAGATAAAAAGCTTCCCCCCAGGTGCTCCATTTGAATGTTTTTCAAACAAAACTCACAAATGAAAGGAAATGCTTTCCTGCTTTTTGCCATGAGGAACAGGACAAGCCAAGATTTTAATTAAATTACAAAGCATCTGTCTGCTTGCAGCTGACAGAGCTTTGTGTGCTTTCAAGCAACTTCAGACATTTTAAATCCTCAGTAATTACCTACGATGGAGAAACTGCCAGGAAGGACACCTTCATGAATATTTAATAAATGTTAAAATCCTCTTTAAAGAACTGAGCAAATTTAAAGAATCAAAAGGGAACTATTCTTGCTCAGTGCTGCCCTCTGTTGGTAACTGAAGAGCTGGAAACGGCAGGCTTTAGGTGTTCTCCCAGTGTCCTAGATTTGAGCTCAAGATTTAGGCAAAGCCAGGCTCATTTAGAGACAGCAGACTAATAACCCGGGAAAATAATGATGTGAATTTAAAAATGAATATACGTAATTTTCCCCATCCGATTTGCTACTTTCATTTTTACAAATCAATTACAGAAAAACTATTTTAAGTAATCCAAGAAATTGGTAAAAGGAAGTCGAGTCATTAAGAAAAAGTATCAGTCTCTAAAATATTCAATTAAGTTTTAAACTAGGCTTATTTTTTATTAAAAATCACCGTAAGATAATTAAAAGGTTGTTGATAGTTGAGTTTCGGTCATACAATGTTGCAACATCCATGCTTCCACTTGTGTTCACTTTCCGCCACCATTTTCCACAATTACACTCCTGTCACACCACCTATAACCTGAACCTCACTCCATTCTACCTCTATGCAGAAACTTATTTTTCTCTCTTTTTTTTCCTTTTTAGGTATTGTGATTTGCAATACTCTTACTGACGGGGTCTCATGTATATCACTTTACTTCCTTTCAATTTTTTAAATTCCTTTCAATTTCAAGAATTTCAGTTCTCTTCCAGAGTGATTATTTCCAACTACTATTTTCATAATAGACCCTTTTCTATCTTAATATCTCTTCCCACCTAGAATTTCTAGTAACACTAAACTTCTAATAACAGCTGCTGACTTAGAGTCAGTTCAATATATAGAGGCAATTTAATATATAATCTACTCTTAAATTCTGATCTTAAAAACAAGGACTCAAACTTTGGTTATGTTATTTGCAAGCTAAAGATATTCATCAAATTTCTAGATAGCTCTTCTCGGCCAAATAATTCTATAAATTATGAGTTATTGGACAATCTTGTAGACATTTATTATATAATAATGAAATTTATTGTATGGATATTTTTATAATTTATTTGTAGCATATACACTAATGAGATAACTTTGCTTTTGGTTAAACAAGGTGCCCACTTTGTCTGCATTTTGGATGAACCTCTCTGTTCAAAGCTAATCCAACTCCCAGTAGCTAGCTTTATAAGGAGGGCACCATGATGTAAATGCCCCTGCATAGCTTAGTGGCCACCCTATCTGCACTTTGAATGAGCCTAGCCATACTGATAATATTCTGTACATGTCATCTTGTAACTTGAATATGAAGCAAATATGATGAGTTTTCAGAAATAGCCTATAAAAATTTAAAAGTAAAAGAAAGATCCTATAAAAATAGGCTATTGAACCTATTGAATCCTGTGACTGGTCTAAGATTTCAGGTGCTTGCCTAACCTAGACTCACAGGTCTGATCATCTGGCATGAATAAAGACCTATTGGTTCTCCTGCCACAAATTGTTTCAGTACATTTGATGAATAGAAGACCCATTACAATACAAGCATTGTCTAAGACACACTATTACTAGCACATAGAATGTTAATGTATGAGCAATGTTAATATTCTCCTTTGTGTAATGATCACATCCTTTGCACTTTGTAGGTCTATTATTATTAAGTGACTCCTCAGAATAAGCCCTTTAGACAATGCTGTTAGCAGAGCACAACAATATGAATATTATTTTAATTCCTCTTTCTCTGTGAATATTAATTTTTATATAATTTTTATTATAATCATTGTAGCTTACATATCGTTGACAATAATATCTTAGGTACATATTAACATAAAATCAGGGGAATTCCCATCTCCGAATTGTCTTCCTTCCACCTCCGTTCCCATCCTGCCTCCCATATCTCCCCCCTCATCCCCAGAGTTGCTAGAATGAGTGATCCCCTCTATGCCAAGCTTACTACTTAGTGATCTTACACCTGTTTGGTCTTGGTACCTCCCTTATTTCCCCCTCTAATTGGGAGGCAGGACTAGACAAGTTATGTGGCTTTGTTTGAAGAAAAGGAAAGTAATAAACTGGGGTAAAAATAAAATACGCCGAAAATGGGCAGAGTCCTTCTAGAGGCTCTCATCCTCGGTTTGAGAGGCAAAGGGGAAAATGAATGTGAAACACCAAAACAGTATGAAAAAGAAGTGTCAAATAAAATATCCAGTAAGTACTCCAATAATAAAGATAAGCACCACATAAAAGCCATGGCCTTGAGATGAAAAATATGTCATAGCGCATAAAGGAAGAGAAAAGAAGAAAAATAAAATAAAATAAATAAAAATGAAGACAACATGAAAGGCACTCTCATCCACTGCTGGTGGGAATGCCCCCTAGTCCAATACTTATGGAGAACAGTCTGGAGAATGCTCAAAGAACTCAGAATTGAGCTGCCATTTGACCCAGCGATTGCCCTTCTATGTATCTACCCCAAGTTGGAAGGACATTCATCCCAAAGTATGTGTGTACCCCACTATTTATCTCAGCACTTAGTATAATAGCCAAGTCTTGGAACCAACCTTGATGTCCAACAACAGATAAATGGATCATTAAGAAGTAAATATTAATTTTAACCTCAAAATATGTCTCTTTGCAGTATATCTTACCTAAATAACTCTCTAAAATAACTATTTTCAAATAGTAGCTAAAGATTCAGGTTCTAGGGAGACTACTTGATTAGCTTGGTAATTTATGAAACCTTGGGAAACTTGGCATTCTCATTTGTCAATGCATAGAACTTCTCAGACTGAATATCATGTATGAAGGTTTTCAGCAAGTGGTCACTTAATGATAATTATTGTATTACTAAATTTACAATTACATTTTATTATTACCTGAGATTTTTGGGCTGGAGAGACAGTACAATTGATAAGGAGCTTGGTTTGCAAGTGACTGAACTCAGTTCCACATATAGTCACAAGCAACACCAGAAATGATTCCTGAGCATAAAGTCAGGAGAATATTGAGTGTGGACCCCCAAGCAAAATCAATCAATAAATTAGAATTAATATATTAAAATTTTACTTATTATATATTTCTAAATAAATTAGAAATATTCATAAAACTACAGAGAAACACAGTGACTTTATTATTTTTTTTGGTATGCAGTACTTCAAAGCCCATTTTCTACTCCAGTTTGCATTTCAAATGTTTTTTCTGAGCTTGCAGCTCTCTTGATCTTCTGGAGATGGTTTCAGGTATCCTTTACACATCCTCATGTTTGAAACTCATTTGTTCCAAACTTTCTCAACTTCACCTACTCTGATCTCCTGCTTCTCTTCTCTAACCAGTTTTTCACTCAGTCTGAATCTATTGAGCATATAGTATGCATCAGGTATTGCAAATGCTATAAATATACAGTGAACAAGAATATATTGCCTACTTCCTTTGTGCTGGATGAATTTTCTCCCTCTAAAAACACCTCTTGCTGTGTGTTACATGGCTTATTCTCAGTCACCAATACTTAATTTTTGATTTCTTCCAGTTGCTTTCCTTGCACATCTATGTTGGCCTACATCCCTCTTTCCCACTCATATGATTCATGCTCTGAAGATTCCCTTTTTATTTTTTCTCTTTTCCCTTAATTATATTATTCCTTTTAGTTAATATAATTGAAATGAGAAAGGGTTGCACACATGCCTGACCATAAATAATGTCTTCATTATCTAGTTCTAGAATACACCAGGGTTTTGCAACACCAGCAGTAGCATTTACACCCTCTGTTGTGAAGGTCACTGAGTTGAGAACTCCCGTAGTTAAAGTGCTTGCACATATGCTCATCAGAGCTCACACACTAGTTGAGGTGTGAAAGGCACAGTTATATAGCTGGCTAAGGGCTTGCCATGATATTCGTATACATTTGCTTCAGGTTGAACTTCTTGACTTTGGTATTCCCATTCCTTTTTAGCTGTGGCATTTTCTGAGGGTTTCACCCATAAATTGCTTGAGGTTTGGGAGATCAAAGAGAAAGAACTACTAGACTTAAAAGCAGAATTTCAAGGAACACATTTGTCACAAATGGGGCACTGGAAGTTCATGATTATGTGAAAACACTTAAAGGCAAACCCTGTAAGCCACTATGATTTTCCTCTGTATTCTCCATACTTATTTTTGTTTGGGAGCTACACATGGCTGTGTATACAAACTCAAAGTTTATTCTAGGCTCTGTGGTCAGGGATACCTAAAGATGGTATTCAGAGGAACCAGATGTTATACAAAGGAACAAATCAGGGACACCTATGTACAAGGCAAGAGCCTTAATTATTACAATACCTATTTGGTCCCTGCTTTGTTTAAATAATGCATATTTACATTACTTTTTTAGGAAAATTAAATATTTGATTCATTATTATACCACCAGCCACAAAATCCTTTCTCGGACCTCATTTGTACTCATTTTTCTACAGAACTAAATTCTCTACATATTATTTCTTTGGATACTTATGTTCTCTACCATACTACCACATCTGGAGTACCTTGTATTCAAGAAACTCATACAGTATTGCTTATACAAAATACTGATTATAAAAATAAGCTTCTGATATCTTCAGTATCCTCAAAAACTTTCATCCGGGTTCAATTGAATTAATTTGAGAAGTGGCTAAAGGATACAAGGATAATTGTCATAAAGTAGGCAGAGGAGAGGGGAAATATTATTTTTTACTGGGGAATAACAGAGCTTGAAGTCAAAGTGTTTTGTTACCAGGAAATAAAAAAGCAATGATTTAGGAATAATTAGTTTGTCCATTTAAAGTAAAACTTCAAATACTGTCTGAGTAATTCTCCAGGGATAATTGCTACTGGATTCAATGAGGGCTGTAACATGGGTGGGCAGCTACTATATGACTCAATCCACCAGCTGTGTGACTGCTAAAACTTCTGTGAATTCGAGTCATTCATGGCTCACAGCCAGAAGTTTGATCTCTTTAGTGTGTGCAGTGGCCAGAAAAGATGAAATGTTTTTCTGGCAGAAAGCATGCTCCAAGAATACAAATTCTTGTACCTCAGTTTCCTGGTTAAAATTCTTTTCTAATAAATATATAATTTCTTGCAAGTATCAAAGTTCTCCTTTCGTTATTTCAGGAGTTTCATTTTGCATTTGCAAAATCTGTCTAATAAAATGTGGGTCAATGCAGTTTGGGAAACTAACAAAAATTATGTTCAAAATACTTTGATAGTGGGTCTTCTGCCAGATTGATGCTAATTAAACCTAAATTCATTCTATTTCTGGGTCAGTGTAGATGCTCATATTTATAGGTATTGTAAGAAGGATCAGAATACACACACCACTCAATGAAGCATCAATTCTACTACAGGGTATAGATTACTCCACATCCTTACAACATATTTTCTCTCCATTTTTAAAGTTTCAATATTTTTTTCTACTTGGCACTTTCTTTCCCTTTTCACTCCTACTTCCTTCTAGGCCATAGACTTCTGCTTTTTTGTGTCAATAATCAGAATAAAAAGAATCCCCCACACAGGTGCTAGGTTGCTACTTGTGCCCAGTGCAATTGTTCTTCTGCACAATTCAAGTTTTGGAACCTCAAAACCTGCCTGTGGAAACTATACATTCCAAACTTTCTCTCCATCTTTGCGTTTCAAGCCTTGCTCACCATCATTATCTCTTGGTTAGTGATATTTGCCAGCTATCTCTGGGCTGTTGGCTGACAACTTTTGTCCATGACACTATGAGGAGTAAAACGCCTTCCTAATAAATAAATCAGAATTTGTCATTATCCTTACTCTACAAAGCATTTTAAAACATGATACATATTAATCACTTAATTTTAAGTGGTGGAACTGTGATGGTGGGATATTTGGCACTTAAATTTCAGTGCCACTGGGTAATACAAAGTTTTCATTGAAATTTCTTATTACTGGAACAAAATTCCTATTAATAGTAAGCATGAACAGCTATGGTTAGGATGGAAATATGTCAGAAAGACCAAGGAGATACTCACTCCAAATTGTCTCTTGTGACAGTTCTAAATGGTGCATTCATTAACCACCTGCCTTTATTCCAGAGCCCTCTTAATTAGTTGACCTCAACAGTACTGGGGACATAGGACTGAGATGGACCAAGGAAAGGAAAGGCACAATCCAGACTCTGTTCAGAACATTTTTAATGAAAGTTGTTTGGAAACTAGATATTTAAATAACAAAATCTTTTACATTTTGGACTTTTTTTTTTTTTTTTTTTTGCTTTGGGGCTACACCTGATGGTGCTCAGAGATTACTTCTCTCTCTGCACTTTGAGGTTACTACTTGTGCAACTCAGGTGACCATATGAGGTGCCAGGGTTCAAACTCTGATCATTCATATGCAAGGCAAGTACACTGCCTGCTGTACTATCACTCTGGTACATGATAAATTGACTCTTTTCAAATACTTTTCTTTCTTTCTGATTCATGATTGATTATGGAGATTTAAGTAATCTCCAAATATCCTCCCTCATGGGAGCACTTTTATACTTAAACTATTTATTTAAATATTCAATCGATGTACTGAAGCAACAATGCAATGTATAAGGTGTTTGCCTTGTACACAGCCACCCCAGGTTTGTTCTCTGACATTCCATATGGTCCTATGAACACCACTAGGAATAACCCTTTTCTGAATGTGGGCCAAAAAACAATTGCATATATGCTGCTGAATATGCAATGACAATATAGCATTTTGTGCTTCTTATAATCTTTACTTGCAAACCTCAACTTAAAAAACTCAGAAGTTTTTACATTTCCTCTTTCTAGTGCTCTGCTAGGGACTAACAGTGACTATTTTCTCAGAATTACCTATTTGTGACTGAAGGATATATTGAAGCATTGCATATATCAGTAGATTTATCATCTGTTGAATTGAACAGCATTCTCATTGGTCCTCAGGGACCTGAAGCCACTCTGAGCAGTGCTTGGATGAGGCATATCTACTGATAGGGAGCAAATACAAGACATGTGTTCAACCCCTAGAGCCATGTCCCCAATAGAGCTAATGTTTCTACCAAACTTATTCATTGCTGTTTTGCCTTTTTTTTTAATAGATGAAAAATTTTAGACAGAAAAAACTAATCCATCTGTTTGCACAGGTATGAGAAAAACCAAGTTTCCTATCTCACTATTGTGAAATCTACCTTTGATAGTAGCACTCTATTTTCCCTGGTTGCTCTAATCCTACTCTCTGACTTTAGTATTTCATTAGAACATTGCAAATACTTTGCACCTTTTAAGTCCACAAATCTTCCCTTTATTGTTGTTTGGCCATAAATGATCATTGAAAGGGAACATAAATAGAAATACCTAATTGATTACAATGGGTTGCCTGACCATTCCAATATCAAAATTGCTGTATGAAGATTGTTTTTATGGTCTTTCCATTCCTATGAGTTAAACATGACAGACATGATATCAGAGCTAGGATCAGGAAGATTCACGTTAAAATGATAGTCCCTTGATGAGAATGGTGATGATATGAAAATTACAATATTCCTCTGACATAGAAGAGGAATACAGTACATTTTCCCAAGTAAAGAATAAACTAAGGCAAGTTTGATAAATTTTTCCTTTAGCAAAGATTTCTGTTCTTTCCTCATAGATCAGCATCATTGCTTCCATCAGACCTTAATTACTCTCATCAGATGTTTATTGAAATGTCTCTATACTCCTTTCTAATCACATGTCTTGTTTATCTCTTTTGGACACGCCATTTCCTTTCTTCTACTCCTCCATCTTTCTGTCTTATACTCTATGTTTCTCTCATTATGAATAATTTACAATTTGGAGTATGAATCACTTACATATTACTCCAGAACTTTGCATTTGCACTCTTTGGGATATTTGCTGCCATCTCTTCACCTTTAGTATATATTTAAGATAATTCTACCCTACAGAAAACTTCCTGACAACTATATTTCCTCTGTCATCTGTGCATTAAGTTCAGACTTGTGGGTGGTGTTAGAATACATAGCATTAGCAATATTATCTTTTTAATTTGTAATATTGACCTATTAACTTGGTTCTTAAACTTTGTAGTCTATAAAAACTTTGAGTCCAATGACTGAAATGCATTGAAGTTTGGCACTTATGCCAGATTAAGTGCTGAATAGAGGTTTGTAAAGTAATAGCACTTTGCATTCTCTTTCCAATCACTTCATTTAATAACTTATATGTCTACCTACCAGCTTATATCTATTGTTAAGCACATTTAGGCCATACTACTGACATACTTTTGGAGGGATTGGGGCTTAGGGTCTGATTCATAATTTTCTGGGACTAATCTGGCTCTGTGATTAAAAGTTGAAGAATTGCTTGGAATAAGTCATCATAAATTCAAGTATGAAACAATATAAATAAATTTATCATAATAAGGAATGGATTTGAGTTATTGTACAATCTCAACTTTAGCCAACCAGTAAGTTTGTTAAGACTAATAAAGGTCAGCTGTTCTACAATATCATCATAAAATCTTAACTCTAAGTTTTTAAGTGATGCCTTTCTTTTGAAACTCTCTCAGATATTAGGCTAAATGTAACATCTTAGACTAAACACAATTCATCTCTACTTACTTTGGGTAAGATTCTTTCAACCTTAGGCGCAAAAAGATTTGTTTATTAGGAACATGAGATGCTGAAACACAATAGTGAAGACAGTTCACAGTTTTTCTCTTCGAGAGTTGCTTCTAGTACAGGTGACAGACAAAACATAATTATAAAATAATAAAATAATACAAGATTGTCAAGGACATAAGATGGTGCCTAAGAAAGCACAAAGGAGAAACTTCCAATTAAGGAGGTCAAAGAATATTCTCAAACATATATAAACCAAAACTTGAAACATGATTAATTTCAATGTAGAGGAGAGTACGCTACATTAAAAATATATGAAAGAACATTCAAAAAATGGTCTAAATTGAAAGAGGTTAGTGGGTCTTAAGATTAAGTCTTTTGAAGTGGCTCATAAAGTATAAAGTAGCAAAAGTAACCTGAAAATTTTGTTTGCTACAGGGGTTTAATCCAGGTTTCTTTTCCTGCTCAGCTATATCTCCAGTCCAGTAAAGTGACTTGTGATTAGACTGCACAAGTTTCTAAAAAAAATTAGAAATGGCTGATAGTCCTACCCTAACATGCAAAGGATTTCAAGAGGAAAATGATGTGGTCTGATTTATGATATGAAAACTCACATTACATTGTTTGCAAAACTGTAAAATGGTGCAACCACTGTAGAAAATGATATAGAAAATAGAAAAATTAAAATAAGGTCAGTAAGAAACAAATAAGATGCTTGCTGTTCATATGCCTAATACAGGTTTAAAGCTCAGCACCCCATATTTTCCCCTGAGGCAAGTTTGAACTGAACTGAGGTGAGTGTTTCCAAATAGGAGTGTAGCAGCTCCACTTCACTCTGCAGCATGCTTTTCTTCTAGACAGAAGCCCCATCACAACCACACACCCTGTATAGTCCCCTGAGCAGGCCAGGAATAATTACTGAGTGGAGATCCAGAAGTTACCCCTGTACACCTAAGTTAGAGATTTATTATTGACTCATTTTTAGGAGTCATGGCAGTAGTCTTGAATGTTTAAAGCCCACGGGGTAAGAGAAAATAGTACAGATTCCCTAGATAATATAAAGAAACATCTACCTTTTAATAAAATGTATTAAATAAAACATAAAGCAAATAGCATTCTCTTTAATAAAACCATATTCAGATTTTTGACCTGTCCTATAAATGTTGTTCAAGTCAGTGTCTATAAATACATAACCAAGATATTTAAAATAATTTAATGACTCATTTACTTCATTTATAGCTCTTTGGTTTATAAATTTATATCAGCAATTTACATTATAAGTCATTTTATCAGATAAGATATATGTATGCTAACATATAGCTCTAGCTAATTTATTTTAGATTTTTCTTTTTTCTTTTTGTTTGGGGGGCACACTGGTGGTGCTCATGCTGCATTCCTTGCTATGCACTCAGTATTTATGCCAAGAAGGCTAGAAGAATAATAAGGGGTACAAGAGAAGGAAGCCATTTCAGCTGTGTGCCAAGCAAGCACCATACTGGCTTTACTATTACTCTGAACTCCTAATATTGATCCGTACCTCTCTCTTGAAAATATTGTATTGTGTGCCATTGAATGGAGGCAAAAGATATTCAAATGAATTATACTGCTTATACTTTCTGGAACAACAAAACAATAATAACACTGATATAGCATTCTTGTGCATTTCACAAAATATATATGTAAGAATCTTGTTAGGACATATGCTTATAAATGGAATAATGAAACAAAAAGATCCATTTTCAACTTTATTAGTAATCAAATTATTCTAAAATGGTTCTAGCAATCATCAGAAATATGTCAATTCACACACCAGCAACACATTAAAACAGTTAATATTGATAAAATTCTCAATATAAAAATATTCCTAATTTCATTTTCTATCATATATAATTGGAAAATTGAATGCACCCAGTTTTCCAGTTTACAAAGGCATTTTTTATATAAGAAGTGAAGAATAAAAATAAAACGAGTGTCATCTTCAGTATTTAACTTTTATAGTGATTGTTGTTTGGTACATTGTAAAATGTTTTATATTATATCTCGAAAATTTGGGATAAATTGGATAAATATTTTTTTCATCTCTAAAAGGATTGGATAGGTTTATTTTTCAGATTAAATATCTTCTACATGTAAGACCAGCTTGGAACCACTAGGTGGCAAGCTAAGTACCCTAAAATTCAAAGCTTTATTGCTTAGGTCTAAGTGAATTTTATGGCTTAGAAAATTTATGAAGCAAGAGTTTATTTTCAATAGATTCTTTACAGATATAGTACATATTTTGAATATTGTCATATCTTTGTCTTTAATAATTCATATATTTTATAAATCAGTAAAAACCAATATATTTTCATAAATCTTTGAATTTGTCACTGCTATACAAGCTAATATAATTAGCTCCTTTGAATAAGACATATTTGACTTTGTAGAAACTAACTATATTGAACTTATACTTTTTTTTTTGGGCTTTTGGGCTACACCTGGTGACGTTCAGGGGTTACTCCTGGCTATGCGCTCAGAAGTCGCGTCAGTTCTAGGCTAGCCCAGGGAAGGCAGGCACCTTACCTCCAGCGCCACAGCCTGGCTCCTGAACTTGTACTTTTAACAATTTTATTTTATTTCCTCCTCCTCCCAAATATCACTCTCCCAGCCTCTTTTTCTTTCTTTTCTTTTCTTTTCTTTTTTTTTAGGCCACACCCAGTGACGCTCAAGGGTTACTCCTGGCTATGTGCTCAGAAATGCAACCTGGCTTGGGGGATCATATGGGACACTGGGGTATTGAACCACAGTCCATCCTAGCTAGTGCGGACAAGGGAGAAGCCTTACTGAGTGCGCCACCACTCCTGCCCCCCCAGCCTCTTTTTCTCCTTCTCTACACATTCTAGCTCTTAAGGCATGTTCTGACTTCACAAAATTCAGTCAAATCACATGATGTTCACCCCTCACTTTTAGCTGTTAAGTATGAACCCAACACCATCCCCACCCAGATGTGTGTTTCACCCTTCAAAGACTTCAGTGTTTCTCTTTAGTGGTGTCTCTTCCAGGGCTAGAGAGAACTCAACAGGTTGAGTACAGGCATATATATATGTTTTTCATGCTACTAAGGAATTCGCCAGGCATAGTCCCTGAGTATCTAAGTATCTCCAGGTATCCCAGGAATGATTCACAACAAACCAAACAAAAAATGCCTCTGTGACTAGGTATAGTTCCCTATTTCTATCTCCCTGCTGTCTCTCTGTCTGTCTGTCTGTCTGTCTGTCTGTCTCTCTCTCTCTCTCTTTCTCTCTCTCTCTCTCTCTCGTTAGGCACCTCCTGGCTCTTTGCTCAAGGGGACTATAATGTAGTGGTGTTGTGATGCAAACCCTGGTCCACTGTATCCCAACACCACCACAACCCTGGTCCACAGCATACAAGGTACTCTACCCTTCTTACTATTGACCTACCAATTCATTTCATTATTATGAGTCAATCACTATCACTTATTTTATTATGATATTTCAAATCTTTTGTCTCCCTTACTGACAAAAATGTGTTACTTAGTTTGACTATATTTCAGTGCTTTTTGTGGTGCTGAGATAGCTGCAAGTACTCAGCAAATACTCTTTCGCTGAATATGTGAATATTGTGTTCAGGTAATCATTTGTAGTTGTTTATATTTCACATCAGTATGTACAGTACTTAAAATGGTTCTCATATCATTAAAGCCTCTCTTATTATAGTTGTTGTCATATGTGGCTATAAATAAAAGCATTCTGTAACAGGGATCAGAGCAATAGCACAATGGGTTGGGCATTTGCCTTGCCTGCAGCTGGCCCAGGTTTGATCTTTGGCATTCATATAGACTTCCAATCCTGCCAGAATAACCGCTGAATGCCACCAGATGTGACCATGTTTAGATAGATAGATAGATAGATAGATGATAGATAGATAAATAGATGATAGATAAGATTTAAATAAATAGATAAATAGATGATAGATAAGATTTAAATAAAAAGCACTAATTTGAAACAAAAAGTAGAGGATGTAGTTTTGGGGCTGGAGTGACAGCCTAAGGGTAGGGAGTTTGCTTTACATGTACATGCAACTGACCCGAATTCCATCCCTGACATCCCATGTGGTCCCTGGAGCCAGGAAGTGATATCTAAGCACAGAGCCAGGGGTAACCTGCTAGGTGTGGCCCCCAAAACAAAAACAACAAAGAAAGAAAAAAGAATAAAAATGTCATTTTCATCAATAATAGAAAGCCAAGGGGAGTTGAAAAGATGACATAACTCAGAAAGAGATCTGTGGCGCTTATGTAAGTCAGTATGATATACTGATATGATAAAGCAATTCTCTAAGTATAATTAAATAAATCATTAGGCTTAACATTGGCCTGATAAGTTTCAGTGACTTAGTTATATGTCAAATATTTTTCTCAGCAAACATTAGTGATTTTCTCAAAGAATGTAATCTACATTGATTTCATAATAACATTGTAATAACATTGATTTTAAGACTTTCAGTCCAGAATTTTAATGGTCTCAGAGGAATTTTAATTCCTTCTAATTAAAAGTTCAATATGCAAATATGTTCCACTAGGCATGAAGAACCATATGTTGTATTGTAATCTGAACTTGCTAACTTCATCTCTTTAGCTTTGTGAATAAAATTTTTCCTGATGTGTAACTTTTCAAATTTCAAGGGTTTATATCTAGCAGGTTTCCTCTGCCAGGTAACTTATGTTCGACTTTTGATCCTATTTCAATTTAAAATGTATTCTACTGATAGTTATTCAGAAGCTCCTAGGTACAAGAAAGTGAGCTAGCCCCAAACATATTTTCTGTGACATGCTCTTCTAATTATTTTTAGTCATTCTTTTTGATAACAACCTATACTTTTTCAGTGTCCTAAGAGAAAGACCCAAGTCTCATGAGATTGAGATTGGAATTGTGTACGTGACAGAAATATACAATAAGAGATTCATACCAATAGCTTTTGCCCACTGTTCAGATCCTTTCAGAAACAGGAGATAAAGCTTTATATAAAGTTTGAACCACAACTTGGGGAAATTGAATTCTTTATTTCATGTCTAGTATGAAGGCTCTATTATATTGATTTTAGCCAGCACACTCAAATGGCATAAGTTAAGTCAGCATCTAAATTGCTGTTGACAATTATTGAATACCTACAGTGTACCAGGCTCTATTAATTCAGCTAAAACTCATTAATTCAAGTGACTAACCAGATCCCCATTAGGAGGTCTTACATTTTACAAATGGCCAAGCAAGAGAAAAACAACCAGCTGAAAGCAACAGAACTGGCAGGCACTTTCATCATCTGCTGTTAATTGGAAGAAGTAGAACTAAATTTTATTCAGAATAATGCTTCATCATGACTTTGGAAAGTAATGAAGTCTCAGAGGACCTAAATGGGCTTCTGTAATAAACTTTCTATGAGACATGACAGATTGGTTGAAAGAAGAGTAAGTATTTGCTATGAAAATTTTAAGGGCTGGGGTAGGTAAAGTAAAATGAGTACAACTTACAATTTAAGTGGCTAAGAATTAAAAGCAATCACAATGTTATTTTCCCCAGCCATATATGCATAACTCTTTTTCAGAAAGAAAAGGAATGACTCACTATCCATTGCTCTCATCTAATATGTGGGTGAGAATAATGGAAGATTGAGAGAAGAATGACTGGCTGAACTTGAGTTTCCAAATGCTGTAGGTCATGGTATAAAAGATATGAGTGGCTTCCTATAGTATAAAAAGATAATAAATTGATATTCTGTACTTAGATTACTTACTGTTTCACATGACTTGACTTTGCATTCTTCTTGTGATAGAACAATACTCCCTAGTGACTTTCTATAACTTTATGTTTAAATATGTTCCAAAAATATTTAGATAGGGGCTGGAGCAATGGTGCAAGTGGTAAGGCATCTTCCTTGCAAGTGCTAGCCTAGAATGGATCATGGTTTGACCTCCTCACCCCCAGGCATCCCATATGGTCCCCCAATCCAGGAGCAAGTTTTGAGTACATAGCCAGGGGTTACCCCTGAGTGTCACCGGGTGTGACCCAAAAACCAAAAGAGCTAGGCACTGAACCATATATTAGTAATAAAATCCTAAATAAAAATAATATATTTGTGCTTTCTTGCAATTTTCATTGTGGTAGGGAATTGAACTAGCACATGAATAAGCAATGGCTTTATTACAGCTATACTATAAACTAGTATAAGAAAAGGTACATTTGGAAAAATTTGGCAGCAAATAACAGCTAACTAGCTTCGTTGATAATATAATTGATAACTGTCCTTTGTTGCACCTATTATATTTTATTCAATTATTTCTGTTTGTTTCTTTGTATTTTTGAGTCACATTCTCTGATGTTCAGTGGTTAATCCTGTCTCTACACTGAACAGTCACTCATGCCAGATTAGGGGATCATGTGGGCTGCCTAAAATCTAACTCAGGCTGGCTACTTGCAAGGCAAATGACCTATCTGCTGTACAATCTTTCCAGCTCCCACCTATTCTATTTTAAGAATAAAGCTAAGCATTTAGAAATATATTTCTTTTTACAATTACTCTGCGATGAGAATCAAATAAATCTTTTTACAGATGACTCTCTTGTTCTTTGGACTCCAGGGCTGCTAGATTTTGCCTAACAAACTCTATAGGTTGGTTACAGTTTCTAAATTTCTTAGTTATAGCCTGCAACTGCTATGTTGTTTCATTTAAGAATGAGTTAATATTTTACCTTTTTGTATTTCCCATACAGAAGCTGATATTTATATCCACTGCTCTTGTTCAAACTCTTAACATACTGAAGTAAAGCATGTGTGTTTAACTCTCTGAATGGACAATGAATTTCTTAAGGAAATTAAGACACTAAGTTTTCATTGTATTTAATTTATTTTTATATCACAAATATCTTGTTCGTTCTGTACCTGGCATTTTTAGGGACTCATAAATATTTAGTGAATAATTATGGAATGAAATAAAGTATGTTCTTAGAGAATGCAGCATATAATAAAGCATACATTTATAATTTTATTTGAACTTTTAAGAAAATATTTGAAAAACAGACTTTTCACTAATAGGTATCTGAAATAGCCTGTGCATGTGTTACATGCTATATATTAATTGGAAGACTTAAAAGGACAATTGTGTTATTTTCACATAATGATGAACATTATAAATATCAAATAAAATATCAATTGTGTTTTAATCAAATAAATTATACCTATATACTTTTTCTTGATTTACTTTTGCAAACTATACCTATATACTTTTCCTTGATTTGCTTTTGCAAACTAATCACTTTGGGAAAAAATGGGCTTTGAAAAGATTTTATTTTTACAATATCAAGAAGTGTCTAATAGTGATCTGGGAGTAAAAAAAATCAAGAAAGAGGGGCCCGGAGAGATAGCACAGCGGCGTTTGCCTTGCAAGCAGCCGATCCAGGACCAAAGGTGGTTGGTTCGAATCCTGGTGTCCCATATGGTCCCCTGTGCCTGCCAGGAGCTATTTCTGAGCAGACAGCCAGGAGTAACCCCTGAGCACCCTCGGATGTGGCCCAAAAACCAAAAAAAAAAGTCAAGAAAGAAAGGAATAAAAGAAAAAGGAAGAAGAAAGAGAAAGAAGAAAGAAGAGAAAGAAGTATTTTTTGTCATTTTCTCCTTTACATTGGAAAAAAATGACTTCTCTACAATAAGTTATTATTTGCTTCATCTAAAGGTCCTCAACATTCATAATGTTTAAAAATCAAATTCTTACATTTTTTAGTTTTGCTCATATTTTTTATTTGATTTACACCTAAAATTTATGTATTCTGCCTTACAACTAAATTAATTTTGACACTATTACCTTCTTTGATATTCTTCTAAGAATCCAACGTAGTTTTGTATCTTACACATAATGTAAACAGGTTAAAAGCTATAAATGTAAATCATTTCTTGAGAAAAAAGTGAATAATTCAATTCCCTTTAAGTAAATTTATATACTATTGACATCATCTAATATCAGGCTGCATTTCTTGTGCCTAGTACAATGAGTACCATACACTAGTCTGTAAATAAATGTGTGTTCTAAGAAGTGTAATAAAATACACAGCATCTATGATAAAACACAATCTCAAAACATAATGAAGTGTGAGTGTATAAAAATAAACACCTTCAATATGTACAAATAGGCAGGGCATACTATCAATGATACTCGAGGATTTTATATTATATGTAACATTAATTTCTTCTTTCATTATTTTTAATTATTTTATTTATTTACTAATCCTACTTACTTCTTTATGCCTAAAATACATTAGAGTAGATTGCGAAATGTAAAAACAGATGTTTATAATTCTAAGATTCCTACCAATTTTTGTTCATGGAAATAAAATTATCAAATACATTTCCTAAGATCTTTACAATCAGTTAAAATTTTGGCATTAAAAATACTAAGTATCTTATGCATTTATTAAAGGTAAATAGAGGGGCAGAGCAATAACATAGTGGTAGGGCATTTGCCTTGCATGGGGCCAACCCGGAATGGATCCAGGTTCCATTTCTGGCATCCCATATGGCATCCCCGAGCCTGCCAGGAGTGACTTCTGAGTGCAGAACCAGGAGTAAACTCTGAGCACCACTGGGTTAGCCCCAAAACAAACAACAACAGCAAAAAAAGTAAATCAAAAATACCTCTAATTTTTATGGTCACAATAATTTTCATAGTGAGAAGACGGGATGCAAATAAATCATACAGTGATTTCTCTTTTAATGCTACTGTTTTGGAAATTTAGGTTCATGAAATGAATATAACTACATTACATAAAATTAAAAAATATGGAATGCTTCATGAATTTGCATGTCCTCCTTGCACAGGAGCCATGCTAATCTTCTCTGATTGTTCCAATTTTAGTATATGTGCTGTCAAAACGAGCACAATTTATTGGTTGCTTGGTTTGTTTTTTTAGGTGGGTTACCCCTGGTGGTGCGTAGTGCTTATTCCTAGCTCTATACTCAAGGATCATTCCTGGTAAGGTCTCTGTGATGCCAGGAATTGAAACTGGGTCTGTTGTGTACAAGTGTCTACTGTATAATAAGTAAATACTGTATTGTGTCTCCAGTATTTAATAATAATTAAAATGTTCTGTTGTGTTGGAAATTGAACTCATGGATTCACATATGTAAGTATTCAAACATAACATATCTCTGGCCCTGATACTATTTTTAACTGGAAAAATATGCCTGAAAATTGGAGTTCTTTTGTAGGATTATTAAAGACCCGACATACCCTAACTGAAAGAAATTATAATTTTCTTCTTCTGTCAAAAGACACAGTGGGGTACTGAATTGATAATATAACAGATAATGTACCTTCCTTGAATGCAGCCTTTCCAGATTGGTCTCCAATACTACAGATGGTGCCCAAAGCACTTCCAGGAGTAATCCCTACACAGGGCTAGGAGTAATCCCTGAGTGCTTCTAGTGTGTCTACACCAAAATAATAAAGCATATTTTGAAAACAGGTCACAGGATTGGGAAAGGAGGCAAAGCTGGGCAGTGCTTCCTCTGTCTCAGGTAGGAGTTACAAGGTAAACCTCCAGGTTAGTCTTCTGACCAATTTAAGTACAGCAGCTTCTCAAATTCAGAAAAAAATTGTAAAGTAGTTAAATGAATGTCAGTGTAAGAATATAGTATCTCTGAGACTTTAAGCCTGGCTCTATCCCTGATTAACTATTTATACCACATTAGTAAAAGTGTTTTCATTTTCATCTCTGATAGACAGATTCCTTACCCAATAGCTTTTAGGGGAGTCAACTTGAGCAGTAGATCAACTAATGGTGTGATGTCTTATTGTGAGAAATATTGCAGGCATGTGGATTAATACAGTGGTTATGAATTCTTTACTGTTTTTTTTGGTTTTTGGGCCACACCCGGTGACACTCAGGGGTTACTCCTGGCTATTCGCTCAGAAGTTGCTCCTGGCAGGCACGGGGGACCATATGGGGAACCGGGGGATCTAACCGCGGTCCGTCCTAGGTTAGCACAAGGCAAGGCAGGCACCTTACCTCCAGCGCCACTGCCCGGCCCCCAAATTCTTTACTTTTTAAGGAAATAGAAAGTAAAACACAGATATCAAATTTCACACACTTGCATTATGTATCACAGTCAGATTACATTTATTGTAACTATAATGAAACACAAATATTTTATTTAGCTTAGAAATACCCACAAGGGACCCTAATGGATGCTGTGACAATAAGGAACAGCTACAAAAATCTTTCTGGAAAATTATTTGAAGGTATTTCATAAAAACTGGATGTATTTATAGAAATAAATTGTACATTCATTCCTGCCATAGTAGGTAAGGTAAAAAGTAACTGATTAGAAAATACTGGCCAACTGAGATATGGGTCAGAGTCAATGTATGGAACCAATACAAATGTTCTAGAAGGAAGACTTCTTACAAATGAAACCTACCTAAGAGCTGTACTATTCCTTACTTTAGTTACACTGGAGGAAGGCTCATTGGGAAAAAATAATAGGTAGGAGAATTCAAATAAAGTTAAAATAGCTCTTGCTTAAAATATTACCATAAATAGTATCTACAATTTCTATTCAACATATAATGTGGTTTAATTAGTATGTATATGAATTTTTCTTTAATAAAAAATAATGATCAGAGAACTATGCTGAATCATTGTTATGTCTCTCAAGTTTTATAATTGTCAAATTGTTTGGACTAATTACCTAGGGTCCCTAGAAAGAGTTTAAGTCTTATTCACTGATTCCCCCTCCCTGCATCATCATTAGCAGTGTAGTGAGTATCTACCTAATGCCACCTAGTGGAATATTTGTGAATAGCAGCACTTGGATTAGGAAAATATTAGTAATTCAAATCAGTTTAGTGACATTGCACAATGAAATGATGAATTTATTATTTTAACTCTATAAATTTTTAATTAAGATAAACAAGAGAAAATATGATCCATTTGAATTTTTGAAAAGGTATACAAAGACGTGTTCTATTAATTTATATTTTTTACTTATTGTTCGAGGCCAAACTAGAAAAAGCAAATAATGTATTCGGACCTTGATATGTCTACTCAGTCCTGGAGTTTATTTTCAATGACCCCTGGATATAGATTATCTAATTTCATTGGTTCACCAGTTCTGTGTTTATCCAATTTTATTTTTTTACCTGGTATGAATACCTACCGATGTATTATTAATGTATATGTTTAAAATACTTCCTTTCAAATATACAGTCTTCAATAAAAAAACAAATCATTGAACTCTGATAACAAAATTGAGATCTTATAATATTGGAGGATAATAAAGAGAGATGAGGCAGGCTAGAATTTATTTAAGAACACAGGTGTGTTGTTTGTTGGCATTTTGATAGTGGGATGGTACTTTTGCATGCAAAAAAATAAAAGCATTGACCTGATTGTAAACTGTCACCTTAATAATAATCAAGTATATTTTTTATATCTTCAAACTTGGAAGAAAAATATAAAGTTTTATTTTAGTCATATGATATTGAAAGAACATTAATGTAGGAAGACTACTCATCAACATCTGTGTTAATAATGTTTACAAAAAACCCTATGACTTAGAAAATAATACACTCTTTAGTAGTACCATGCACTCAAAATTCCCATAAAAAGTCTCTTAGTTGAAAGTATGAAAATTATGACTGTCAAATGGAGAGGAATAGAGAATGTGTCTGATCGTAGAAGCTTCAACCAGATATTTTATGTGTAGAAATGTGGAAATTAATTCATTAGAATAAAGCAGTTTACATATGCACATGGGAATAAAATGATCACTTTATGTTTATTTAATGAACAAAATGGCCAAGAAATAATTATCTGATAAATTTTTACTGACTCTATGGGACACATGCGACACATGAATGGCACTGAAGAATCATTTTCAGCCCCTAGAAAGTGGCACAGTGACTAGAGGATTGTTTACATCCATCAGATATTTGTTGATTAAATTAGTTAGAATCACATAAAAATGTTTTCTGAGAAAAGTAATTGTTCATATTTCTGTGGGTATAAAATCTTATTGATTACAACATAGATAATGATTCATGTCAGCCTTTATTAGAAGCCTATGAATATTTTGAAGATATGGCAAATGTTTAACTATCTTTACCTCTATAATACTGTTAAAATGCTTGGCCAACCAATAAAACCTATTCAATAAATACTTGCCAATTGAGTTCTGATCTCTGGCTCCAGAGGAATTTTACAAGATGAAGTTATTGTTTATACCTGTGTGTAAGTGTGTAAACTCTAGCAAATAGAATCAGAATTTTTTTCCTTGGATCAAAATTGATTTTAATAAAACTAAATAAGATCCTAAGGTTTACTTAAAAACTCATTCTCAATAATCTATACTAATTGATATGTTATTGATAGTAAGTTAGGGATCAGAGAGACAGTTTGGTGGGTAATGACTTGCCTTGCCATGTAGATAACCTATGCTTGATCCCCAGCACTACATATGATTATCTGAGCACTGGCAGGAGAAAACAGTGAGCAGAGCCTGGAGTAAGCCAGGAGAACCACTGATTGTGGCCCAATACCCCCTAAAAAGAAAAGAAAAAAAAATGATGCTTAGTATATGACTTAAAGAGTTAAAACATACTTGCACATCCAAGATTCCAGATTTTTTCATTTTTCGGGGGCTCACACCTGGCAATGTTCAGGGGTTATTCCTGGCTCAGAAATCGCTCCTTGTAGGCTCATTGGGATACCAGAGATCAAACATAGTTCAGCTGCGTGCAAGGCAAACTCCTTACCAGCTGTGCTATCACTCCATCCCCCATCAAGACCTCCAATTTCTATCCCCAGCACTCTTAGTCCTCTACTACACCTACAGAAAGTGACTTCCATATTCTCTGAGCATCCGTGGATAGTAATTCCTATAAAAATGAATGTTGGATGCATGAAGCATTTCATGACTTTGTCAAAGAAATGATCGCTCAAGATTTGAGTTATGTGAAAACATAATGGCAAGGGAAATCCTTAGTGTCAATGTGGTAAGCTGAATTAATAATAGATTCTATGAGTGCTTGTCCAGCCTGTGAAGTTCTAGAAAAGCACAGCTGGTTGTCATGAAAAGAAAGGCCACCACACTGCCACAGCTAACTCTAACCTTGTACCACTTTCAAGTAGATTGCAGGATAAATTTTGTAAAATCTGTACTATAAAAAACCCTGATGCAGTCCTTTCTCGGGACTGCAGAATGAAGAGGGTCAGCTTTCCTTAAGTGATTGGCTTCCTGTTTTTCTTAATTATACAAAATGAGGACAATGCAAAACACAGCTGCTGGAAATTCAGATGTTGCTCAAAGCCTGAAACATCACTACTTGGTGATGAAAACCAGAAAATGCTGGCTGGTAATGGGGAACAGCAGGACACACTTCAGGGGCATGCTTACTACAGCAGAAAAAAAAAAATCAAATTTCACCTCCGAAATGAAGACAAGGTGAACTTTTTAACTACACAAAATAAATGGTAGCATAACTTTGACATATGCCAATTGTAAATAGAAATAAAAAAATTGTAAATAGCAATAAAAAGGGGCAATGAAGGAGAAGATTCCAAATTAGTTTAGAGATGAATGTGATTACAACTACAGTGAAACAAGAGACATCTTCTACACCTCAAATCCATAGAAAATTTATGGAAAGTTTATTAGTTGTACACTGTATGGATTAAGGGCTCCTAGTGAAGAGAAGCTCTATTGACTAGACAGGATTTAGAAGAAATCAAATCGAAGGTATTCGGTGATAATGAAGACACTCATATATTCCATTTCCCTTGGAAGATAGATACTGTTTTTCAGTAGTGAATTCAAGTACCACTTCCTCTGTAATCATTTTTCCAAAAATTAAGCCTAACTCATAGCTCCTCTTATCTCACTTCCTCAGTATGATGTAGCAATTCTCAAACTGTTCAAGCAAGTTGTGTATATTCTTACTATATATGTGATGTGCTTATAGGAAGAAAAATATATGGCTTTATCACCTTTAAAATTCTTTCAGCAATTTTCAGTATGGTAATTCTTTTCTTTGTTGTTTGTTTTTTTTGGGGGGGGAGTGCCGCACCCAGAGGCATTCAGATTACTCCTGGATCTGCACTTATAGAAATAACTTCAAAGGGCTCGAGGGATCACATGTGATACCAGGCTTTGAACCCAAGTTGGACGTGTGCAAGTCTAATGCCCTACCAGCTGTGCTATTGCTCTGGCTCCAAGTATGAAGATTCTTAAGAGGAATATGCATGTAAACATAATGTATTCACCAATTCAACTAGATTTAATGAATAAAATACTATGTTTTTATGTATTCAACTCATAGTTCAAGCTAATAGATAATTTCTATTGAATCCAACTTTATCTTATTATGCATTTATTTAGGATGAGATAATTTGTCTTATATCATTAAGGAAAAGTGTCTCTCTCAAATTTGTTGCTGAAATTCTTCAATAGTGCACGCTAGTCTTGTGGAGCCACCAGTGGTCACTCAAGTTTTAAATCACATATCAAATACTTATTAGCGGGACCAGGCGGTGGCGCTGGAGGTAAGGTGCCTCCAGCTAACCTAGGACGGACTGTGGTTCGATCCCTCGGTTCCCCATATGGTCCCCCGTGCCTGCCAGGAGCGACTTCTGAGCGAATGGCCAGGAGTAACCCCTGAGCATCACCGGGTGTGCCCCCCCCAAAAAAAAGAACAAATACTTATTAGCCTGATATTGGACTATTAACTCAAAAACAGCATCTGCCTCCTAGTTCGTTGACTTAAAAAATGAAAATGTATATAAAAGGTAAGACACAGTTCATTCTACAAGAAAACCCTGACACTCCTGTGAAGTTAGATAAAAGGATTGTTATTTAAGAGTGAAGTAGAGAGAGGAATAAAATTTCTTGAACATAGGAAGCCCTACTGTTTAATTAGGTTTTGAATGCATACAAAATATCTTATGCTTTAAAAAGTGTTCATATATTGAGTAGATATGAATTAACTTTTTAGTTTGTTTGTGGGTGGGTAAATGGGCCATACATAGTAGTGCTTAAAAATACTCCTGGCTCTGCATTCCTGGCTCTATGTTCAGGACATCATATTTGGGTTGACCACATGTAATTCAATCTATACAATATCTCTGACCAAATATTTTGCTTTTATCTTACTTATACAGAACAAATGTTAGATAATAGCAATGCTATGTTTCATGACATCTTCTGAAACAACATGTAGCTAGGTTATAGTAAGAATTACAAGGATTACACGCAAAAATTGTGTAGTAATTTCCTAGAACATTCCTTAAGATACTACAAAGAGGAACCCTTTCTTAATTACTTTAAGTCTCATTATGTTGATTTAACAGTGAGGCCAACTGTAAGTGGGGTAAAATGTGGGGATATAACAATGTCAGTGACAGTGTGACCTTTTTTATGTGAAAGAGAAACTCTCTTACACTTGTACAATTACCATTTTTGTTTTATGTCAATTGGTAAGATTGTCTGATCTTAATAAATATATTTCTTAACATTTGTGTTCTCAACTTAATTATGAATGAAGTAGGGTTGGTGAATAGATGGATAGATGTATTGAAGCTTAAAAGGAAGGGCTTGTGAATGATTAATAACCCCAAAACTACTTCAGTCTATTTAGTAAAATAAATAATACAATTTCACAACATATATATCTAAAACACTACCTTCCTAATTTTTGAGTCTCCAAACAATCCAAACACTGCCACCTTTTTTCTTAATCATCTTGTATTTCATGTCATCTTCTCAACACATTGATTTTTGCAGTTATCTTGTTTCCTTGTTCCAAGATTCAGCATGGATGTTAACTTCTGCAAGTTACACCTGACTTTCTTTATGAAACTTGTTTCCTAACTGTGTTCACATATGAATACTTCTGATGCAGATCTGATCTTATTTTGATCATATGTATGATCTTATTTTAATTTTATCTTAAATTGTCTTCTGTAAATACATAGAAGTGCTGTATCTTTAAGGGTATGACACAAAGTAGGTATCACTATGCACAAAACAAATCCTACAACATAGATATCACAGCTCATTAATTTTTAATTTATTTTGTTTTGTGGAAGACCTAAACTCCAGCCCTGGTCAATAGCTAGAGCTTTTGTGTTCCCTGAAACCTTTGACATACAGTTCCTAGATATTTTTACTTTTATTCCTAAAGCTGCTTTTTCCCCCACTTTTCACCCTTTATCCTTATATCAACTTAGTTAATAAAATATACTTTAGAGCCTACTTGACAAAATGTATATAGACACACATCTTATTTTTTAAATGTCTTCTGCATTTTATCACAGTCATTTCTGCCAATATTTTTTTATGAAGGAAAGTTATCCTTGTGACTCAAAGTTTGAGGACTAGAGAGAGGGTTGGAGGAAAAATCTGTCTTTTGACATTTAAAAGCTAGATGCTAAAATTAGAGAATAGTTAACACTTCTGTTTAATAGGGAGATGAGGCTACACACATTATGAGCATTCAAAATAGGCCAACTCTATATTTTTATTAGCCACTCAGGTTTGTACTATAAAGGAGAGTTCATACAAAGAAAAGAGAAAATGTAAGTTCCCATTTCCACAAATTTTACACTAACAGTTAAGCTTTATTTTTTTAACTTTAGATATACTTTTATGTTTCCTCCTACATTACTCCCCCATTTTTCTCTTCTCCTCTTCTTTCTTTTATGTGTCTGCTTTCTTCCCTTCTCTACTCCTCAGACATTTAGAGGAAAAAAGACTACATTTAACTACTTTTTAGAGATGCATACCAACATCTCTTTTTTGGGAGGAGGGTGTCATACTTGGTGATGCTCAGGGATTACACGTGACTTTGTACACAGGAATTACCCTGGGAGGTGCTCAGGGGGTACCAAATGAGATGCCCAATATCATGTTGGACACATGCAAGGCAAACACCCTCCCTGCTGTACTATATTGATTTGGTCCAGCATATCAACATGTCTTATAGTGAGTTGCTGCCAAGAAACAGACCAATATAAGTTTCTATCAGTCTTCCTTTTGGTGACTCCACATGGCACTCTCCCCCATATTCCCTTTTAATCACATATCAAGTAAATTTTTTTTGTGCATTCTCAATGTCATTTTTCTACTCATGGACCAACAATTTTCTCCCACACAGTTTTCAGAAAGGTGACAATTGGTTACAAAAAAAAAGTCTCAGAATTCTAATTATAGTTAAATGCAGAGATCCAAGATAAGAATTGACAAGCAGGGAAGAAGGGTAAAAAATATCTGCATTTTGAAATATATTTGTTATTTTGGAACAAAAAACGATCTGGGAGGGGAGAGAAAATTACAGATAGATTACATATTGGTATTAATGACTTACTAAAGGCAAGTTTTAGTTATGTATATTCACTTATTATTTTCCCTTTTATTACTATTTACTAAATAAATAATGTAAAAGAGCTCTGTATAGCTTTTCAGTTTGTAAGTCCTTGGATGATGGAAAGTAAGTACAGATATACTTTTGCCTCAGTTTTATATTGGAACAGGATCTGAAAAATGAAACGAAGCTAGATTTCAACACATATATTTATAAATCTTATAGAAGATTTCAAAAACCTGCAAGCCTTTCTGTGATTTTTGACTAAGAGGGGGGATTTACTATCTACTTATTAAAAAAAAACAGACTTAAATTTGGATGCCATGAAATGTCATGTGGCAGTTTGACTCTGGACAATAGAAGGTTTTAATTTTTCTATCCATCTTAAGATCTCTGCCACTCAAGCCATATGAACGTGGCTTAGTTAACTTACTACACTTAAAACAAAGCCAGCACCGTGGAAAGGATCCTTTACTTCTAGGACACTGTAGTCTTATCAGCCCATAACTGCAATCAACAAATATTGGCTAGATCAGCAGAACCCATCATGTTATATACTGTCAAAATCGTCCCTTAAGAGGTCGGAAGAGGCAAATACTAAGAACTACAAGTACTACTGGGGAAAGCAAAGAACACAAAATCCTGACCTCTCTTTCTTTGAGCCATGCCCCATGTTTCAGCAGTGAGTAACTTTGTATGGCGAGGTAACTTTTCCTCTAAGTCAAAGAGCAGAATTACTCAAAAAAAAGAGAATAAAAATGAATTCCTCATTGTCACGGTCTGTGACTGTTGGGCAGAAAATGGCCACCTGATCTTATCTGTAATGCACAGAGCATTTAGGGACTGAGAGAAGAAAACACAGCCCTCCTGATGGTCAGAAGTAATTGCTCCTTACAATTGAGAAGAAAAAGTATGCTATGATAAATGTATACATTTAAGATGATCTGGGGCCCGGGAAATAGCATGGAGGTAAGGCGTTTGCCTTTCATACAAAAGGTCATGGGTTCGAATCCCGGTGCTCCATATGGTCCCCCGTGCCTGCCAGGAGCAATTTCTGAGCATGGAGCCAGGAGTAACCCCTGAGCACTGCCGGGTGTGACCC
>PVKC010007841.1:0-28953 GCA_004027635.1 Crocidura indochinensis | reverse complement strand
AAAAAAAAAAAAAAAGGACAGGCACAGGCTTAGAATTAAAAGATGAATATCAATTATTGAAGCAGGGAAAATAGAAACGCAAGAAACTAATTTAGGGATGCACAGAATTCATTGTATGTTGGTAGATTAGTCATAGAATAAGAAAGAAATGAGTGGAGAAAAACAAGACATTAGAAAGGAGGGTTCGAGGGCCAGAGAGATAATCTGGAGGTAAGGCATCTGCTTTCTATGCAGAAGGACGGTGGTTCAAATCCCAGCATTCCATATGGTCCCTGGTGCCTGCCAGGGGCAATTTCTGAGAGGAGAGCCAGGAGTAACCCCTGAGTGCTGCCGGGTCTGACCCAAAAACCAAAAACCAAAAAAATGAAAAGAGGGCAGGAACTGTGTCCTCTCAGAAACTCTAGAATGCTCCATCACCAGGGTTAGCTGTTGCTGCTGCTCCAGGAGCTGTGCTTCCTTGGTCCCAAGTGCTTCTCCTAGTGTTCTGTGTGGACCATAGTAGTCAACACCAAGAAACACACACAATCTTGGGAGTTTGTCATTACTGTGGATGAATATATTTGGATATCAAATTTCACAATTCTGAAATATTTCTACCACAATAGCACAAATGACTGTCCATTTACTTTTTTCTATTTGTCCTTTAAGTCCTTGCTACAACTATAAGAGGTAAATGATAGGCATGATAGTAAGCTTGCTCTACAGATTAGAAAAACTAGCAAGGCTTTGTTGCTTCATCAGCATGCCATTTTGCTTCATCTGAATTTCTTCAGAGGTATAAAGACAGAGTTAGAGACACTCATTCATCTCAAAATATTTTATTTCTTCAAAACTTACGGCCAAGTTATCTGATTTATCTCTCAAATGTTTCTACAGTTAAAAACTCTGTCTAAGAGAAGGGACCACCATTGCATTAATAGTACAAAATGATCACTCCGGACAAGAACTGGGAATTGAAAAGAAGTAAAGTGATATATTTGTGATACCCCTTCAATAACAATACTACAAACCATAATGATGAAAATAAAAAGGGTGGGGAAGAAGTTGGAAGAATAAGAAGAATGAGGAGGGTTAAGAGGAAGAGGGGGAGTGGAAGAAGAGGAAGAAATAAGATAAAGAGGAAGGTGGAGAAAAAGAAGAGGAAACAAGAAAGAAAGAAGCACAGGTGGAGGATGAAGATAAAGAGGAACAGGAAGAAGTAAAAGGAGGAGGAAGAGAAGAAGAGGAGAAAGAAGAGTGTTTGCTGGGGGTTGTAGAGGGTAACTGGAAAATAATTAGGAAAATTGGTGGTGGGAAGTGATGATGTTAGAACATTGTGGAACTGAAACTCAACTATCAACAAATTTTTAACTGCTGGGTTACTGATCCTACCCTAAAAGTTGTAAGCCATCCTAGGGTGTGACCTGGTGATAGTATATTGGATTATTCCTTACTTGGTATTCTGCTCCCACCCTAAGGTGATACCTGATTCTTGTCAATAAAAGCAAGGGTCTGAGGAAGGTTGGGGCTCATTCTTTGGTCTTTTTCCATTGAGCTGCACTCCATCTTGGGAGCAGAAAGCTTTTGTGATTTGAATTTCATGCTTGAGCACTGGATTTCCTGAACCCATTCTTGTACCTTTTCAATGTGTACATTATTTTCTGCGGAACTCTACAACTGGAATTGTTCCCCCAGACCTAATCAGGCAGGGGAATAAGAGCTGTCTTTTCTGTCTTGGTGGGAATCAAGCCTTAACCAATTTCATAGAGAATATGACATTTCATTAACTCTGCATGTATCTTGTGGTAATTTAATAAATAATGATTAAAAAAAACGTTGTCTAAGATTAGATGGATTCTTCTCAATTAAAAGTGATAGATAATAAATAAAAATAAAATTTGGTGGCTAGAAATTCAGAAAATCACCTTGTACATTTTTATGGGAACATTTCTTCTTAAAATTAATATATTTTCTAAGAGGTTTTAAGAAACTATTCTTAGTTCATCTCTTCATGTTTTAATCTAAACAAGTAATTCTCAATACTATATTCACCACACTTCGATTAGCTGGAAATTATTTAAAATAATGTCTCTGGAGATGCCTGAAATTAAATCAGTAAACAAGAACCTCTGAGATAGACTATGGCATTCACCTGTGTTTCTGATGAAGATGAGGATTTAGATTTGTTAGTATACACCAACATTAAGACTGTAACTATCTCATCATTGTTTTTATTTGCATCTCCCTGATGATTAGTGAAGAGAAGTAATTTTTCATGTGCCTTTTGGCCATTTGTATTTCTTTTTTTATCAAAGTGTCTGTTCATTCTTCTCCCCATTTTTTGATGGGATTAGATTTTTTTTCTTGTAAAGTTCTGTCAGTGCACTGTATATTTTGGATATTAGTTCCTTATCTGATGTGTGTTGGGTGAATAGTTTCTCTCACTCGGTGGATGACTCTTGTATCCTGGGCACTATTTCTTTTGAAGTGCAGAAGCTTCTTGAGAATAATCAGTGCTGACGGGGATGTGGAAAGAAAGGAACTCTTATCCACTGCTGGTGGGAATGCCATCTAGTTCAACCTCTATGGAAAGTTATATGGAGATTCCTCCAAAATCTGGAAATTGAGCTCCCATTCGACCCAGCTATTCCATTCCTAGGGATATACCCTAAGAACACAAGAATTCAATACAAAATCTCTTCCTTACACCTATATTTATTGCAGCACTATTCACAATAGCCAGGTTCTAGAAACAACCAAGATTCTCTTCAACAGATTAATGACTAAAGAAACTATGGTACATATACACAATAGAATATTATGCAGTAGTCAGGAGAGTTGAAGTCATGAAATTTTCCTATACATGGATGTACATGGAATCTACCATGCTGAGTGAAATAAGTCAGAGGGAGAGAGAGAGATGCAGAATAGTCTCACTCATCTATGAGTTTTAAGAAAAGTAAAAGTCATTTTTGCAACAATACTCAGAGACAATGAGAGGAGGACTGGAACTTCCAGCTCACTTCATGACGCTCACTACAAAGAGTGGTGAGTGCAGTTATAGAAATAACTACACAGAGAACTACCATAATCACGTGAATGAATGAGGGAACTGGAAAGCCTGTCTGGAGTACAGGGAGGGGTGGGTTGGGAGGGAGGGAGATTTGGGACATTGGTGGTGGGAATGTTGCACTGGTGAAGGTGGTGTTCTTTACATGACCAAAACCTAATCACAATCATATATGTAATCAAGATGTTTAAATAAAGGGAAAAAAAGACTGTAACTATAACTAAGTATGCCTTCAAATTTTGCTATACAAAATATTTTATGAAGCATTAATTTTCTCTTATAAACTATATTCTATAAAAATTAAAATTCATTTGATATATAAAATTCATTAAAAGAGTTCAGTAGATTTTTTTTCATAAATTTAGTACTTATGAGAGAAATAACCATTCTTTCTTGGACTGAGAAAGTTTCAGCTCATGTTTCTCATGTAATTATAGTTATCTAAAGTTACAAATGCACTGGTGAAGAGGAGGTGTACGTTTTTATGACTGAAACCCAACTATGAACATGTTGTAATCATCATGCTTAAATAAATATATTAGTAAAAGAACTAAAAAAGCATTAGTCCAATGATGTCTTAAAAATGAAATGCTTATAACCTACATTTATACAATTGACAATTAAATACATGCATAAAATTTGTGTTAAAAATGAAGTTAAAGGGGCCCGGAGAGATAGCACCGCGGCATTTGCCTTGCAAGCAGCCGTTCCAGGACCAAAGGTGGTTGGTTCGAATCCCGGTGTCCCATATGGTCCCCCGAGCCTGCCAGGAGCTGTTTCTGAGCAGACAGCCAGGAGTAACCCCTGAGCACCACCGGGTGTGTCCCCAAAAAAAAAAAAAAAAAAGAAGTTAAAATTCTCTATTCACAATATTATAATAGAATCTATGGTATCTTTCATTTCTCCAATATATAATGAACTTTACATGAGAGTATCAAGGGACTCTTGAAAATCTAATAAATCCATCTGCATTTAATTGACTGAACTAATAATTTAATTTTCTGTTTATTTAGCAAAAAATAATTTGTTTGCTTCAAAAGAATCTAACAGTCTAATATTTACTTCAGTTTTAATGTGAATAATGTGCATGAAATCAATCTAAAATTTCAGCAGATGTACAGAGACATATACAATTAATTACTTCTGCTATGTAATTTGAAACTCGGAAATTGTATAACAAAATTAATTAACATTAACAGAGCACAAGAGATTTATTGATAAGTGCATGGATTTTAATTGTAAGTATTAAAACAAACACAATACTATGGTAAAGATTGAAGTTTGTTATATAAAGTATGATAATAAGTGACAATATTTGCTGTTTAGATCTGTGAAAAGTAGATTCCCTCTTTTAAATGCAAAAATTCTATTTCAGGGAACCAAACTTCTGGGTCTAATAAACTATCAAATTCAGTTAAAAATAGTTAGAAGTTAAACAAAAACATATTTAGGTTTTGTTCTATGAGAATTTTTTTTTCTTTTTGGTTTTTGGGTCACACCCGGCAGTGCTCAGGGGTCACTCCTGGCTCCATGCTCAGAAATTGCTCCTGGCGGGCACGGGGGACCATATGGGGCACCGGGATTCGAACCGATGACCTTTTGCATGAAAGGCAAACACCTTACCTCCATGCTATCTCCAGGGCCCCATCAATGAGAATTTTTAATATATTATAATAATATTTATATTGTAATATTTAGAACCAAAATATGTAATGCTTACATTTGATGAACTTTATGGACCTACATATCATTTCTGAAATACCGATGTTTCATATGTTTTCGCAAGTCCCTAAATTTCAATAAGCATTTTAGTTCAAAAGCCTCTAGTTTAGAATATTTTTTATGTATCTAATAATAGAGAAAAAACAGGACTAACATCTCTCTGCCCCAAATTCAACATGATCAAATCCTATGCCTATGTCAGCCGTGTACAAAATGCATCTTTCAATCCTCAGTGAGGGCATATGTCAAACTGCAATCATATTAATAATTTCTCATAGGACCTATGCTTGACTTATAATTGTATATCTAAAATATGTTATCTCTCAGGGTTGGAGAGAGAATTAAATCTGATGTCAATCTCTGACACCAGATATACTCTCCTCAGAGCGCAGAAGGGGTAATCCTTGAATTAAGAAGCAGGAGTAAACCCTGAGCAAACCTATGTGTGCATTCCTATTGGCCCAAAGCATATGTTATCTATTATGCAGAAACTGCAAAGTTCATCAATAATTTTGATAATTATTATTATTAACAGTGATTCAAGACAAGCCCCATACATTACAATTTAATTTCATTCTAGTAAATTCTAAACTGATCTGCTAGAACAAGTGAGCATTAGAAGTGGGTGTTACGTAATCAATGATAGGCATAGTTTTGAGAAATGTGTAGATGGAATCTGACATTTTATTTGGCTATCTTTCTTTTTGGTATCTAATGTATCCTTTCCTCTTGCTTTCCAGTTGATCTAGAATGCCTTATATTTAGGTATGATCAATTTTAGGACTTATCATGAAATAGCTCTGGTTTCTTTTTCAAGAGCTATAGAAAATCCCTTAGTAGTTTCCTCATAAATACCTGAATCTACAGATAGCATGGAACCCTAGGTATAATAAATTTAATTTATGAATTACATGCACTAGGAGTAAAATAGGATAGGGTTAAAAAGACTTTTCTTGCAATGAGGTTGACCTTAGTTTTATTCTAGGCACTGGATACGGTGTCCTGTGACCTGCTAGAATTGAGCCTAATACTGAGCCAGATAAGCCCTGAACATATCTAAGTATAGTTCCAAACAAAAAAATAAATAAAATAAAATAAATTAGTTTAATTAGCATATTAATATAAACTATCTGTAAAATAGAACAATTATAACAATATAATTTGATTATTTTAATATGAACATATTATCTCTTTGTTTTGTTTTGGAGCCACATCTGGTGACAATAAGGGGTTACTCCTGGCTATTCACTCAGAAATCTTTCCGGTTTGGGGGAATCATATGAGATTATGGGGAACAAACCTAAGTCCCTCCTAAGTCAACTGTGTGCAAAGCAAACACCCTTCAACTGAGCTACCGCTCGGGCCCCTGAACTCATTATCTTATAAAGTATCATTGTGTGCAAAAATATTTTTAGATTATGATTAGGGACAACACAGTAAAATTGCAAAAAATAAGGCCACTGATCAAGGCAGCTACTACACTACTGCTATGAAATATTCCAGGATGCATGAGAAAAATGAGCTAATATTGATCTTTTTCAGCAAGAATGCTAAACTTTATCCGAACAAAATATCTCGTTAAATCTCCAACAGCTGCCCTTTGCTGCTACTGTTATTTTAAAATGTCATTTGTACAATACTTTTCTTTCCATTAAATGACCTCAAGTGTGGAAGAATCAATGCCGTTATCCAAGACTTTCTTTTACTAAATAAAAATTACCGTGTGAAAACAAAGTGACCCTTGTTTCTATAGCTTAGCAATCAGCAGAAAAGAACCTTTAATTTGCACTAAGCATTGAAAAATCCATAAAATACAAAATGTTCTCAAGTTACTTTTTGTTTCTAAGTGGCAGTTTTTATGTCCTGACTGCATGTTTTTCTCTGCTTAATACTGCTTCAATTAATCTCCATGATGCACATTCAAAATGATTAGACAATAAATTTTGATAGAAGGATCTTATTTTAGGAAATAGAAAAAGCTTAATATTTTATGCCAAATAAGCTCTTAAAAAATCTATTTTTACAAGAGATGGCCAGACCGTTATGAAGCTACATGTTTAATTTACTCATTTATTTTACAGCTGGAAATGGAACGGTAGTTAAACATTGAAGCACATTATATAGTATTTATAGTTAGGAGTCCTCAGATGTTTATAATTTTCAAAATCTACTGAAAGGTTCAACACAAGATTCACACTAACCTCTTCTCTGATAAACTTAATCTAGGATGAAGCAATGGTTTTTCCTGCTTTTAGGACTACGTTAAGAATAAAGAAAAATCTAGCAATAACAATAAAAAGACAATGCCCATGCCTCTGTGAGCAATATTTTTCACTTAGTGTATAATCCACACTGGAGAATTCAGAGAAGCAGCTAGACCATCCCAGCATATTCAGTGTGTCAGAACATTCTGTAATTTAACACTTCCTGTTCACAACACTCTTCCATGTGCACACCTCTGCTTATGGAGGGACAACAGGAAGTGACAAGCAAATGACCGATTGTTCCTCTGCTTTAGCCTTAAGATTTGGAAATGTATTTTATATATACTCATTATCAATGAGCTCAGAACTGAATCTAATAGGTAAATCATCTTACGAGTCTATTATACAAATTACTCTATGACTGTATTGTACAAATAAGAGTAAAACTTGACTAAGAATATGTTGTTACATTTATGCATATGTTGTTATATTTATGTATGGCATGTGTGTCCTTGTGTGTGTGGACATACATTTATGCGTAGATACCTAAATAAGACAAACAAAAAATACCCAGGCAATTAACAGAAAAAATATCCATATTTCTAACCCTGTTATAGTTTGGAATTGTAAGTTTAAGTAATTTTCCATAAAACAACATGTATAAATACAATTAAGAAAACTACATAACACTTTTTAAGATACTATTTCATGAAGCAATACTCTTAGCAATCAGAAACCTAAGCACCCAAGGGTAGAAGTTGATAGTAGATATATATAGGCAGAGGAATTTATAGCTTCAAAAAATCAATTTCCAGACCCTCAAATTCAATATGTTTTTTTATAAACATCAGTCTGCCAGATAGCATCTGTTTTTAGCCAATTCTCTTTTATTTATTTTTACTTTTATATCAAAATTAACCTTTATCACTCTACTTACAATTCATCTCCTGATTCCTGAAGTCTGTATATCTCCATAAGGTGAGAAGATATTTTGGCAAAAAAAGAGCCTGTTTTGAGATTAGTGTCAGGAAGAATACCATAAGGATAGAATAAAGAAAGAGTCATTAAAGCATGGAGCAGATCATCTCATCTAAGTATCAAGCTGAGGTGGGTATTTCTATATATTTAATTTCTATTATAATTCAGCATATGGGATTCATTGGGAGTGAAGTTAATCATATTTGAATCAAATAAGGTATATTTACAGAAAAAATATTTGTTTTGACTGAGCACATACTCCATTTTATGCTATAAGAATTCTCTAAATATAAATATAAATATAACAAATTACACATGAAGCTGCATGGAACTGGTAATGAACACAAGTAAAATCCACCTAATGTTGTGGCCAGAGAGATAGGATGGAGGGTAAAGCCCAGAGCACCACTAGGTATGGACTCCTAATAAAACAAATAAGCAAGATATCTCCACAAATGTTAAGAACCCAAGGAATGAATCTAATTAACCTTCATATATATATATATATATATATATATATATATATATTATATGGAAGACTATATATTACTATTGAAAGAAATTGAAGAAGATACCATAAAAAAGAAAAAATATTTTATGCTCAAGTACAGAAAGAATTAACAATCAAAATGACTATTAGAACCAAAGCATTAAAAGATTCTATGTAAACCCCGCACAATTTGCAGGATTTAGAAAAAAATAGTCAAATTCATATGGAAACTTAAAATTTCTTGAATATAACTAGTCTGAGCAAAACAATACAGAAGTTATGGTATTCCTTGTCTTAAAATCATACTATAATGATATAGTAATCAAACTTGTGTGATATTAGAGGAATGATAGATATTTCAGAGCAACGAAAAAAATTAAGAACCCATGAACAAAGAACTGGTTACATAAAGTCAAACAAGGAAGCCTCTCTTCAACAAATGGTGCTAGAAAATTGGATAGTCACAAAGCAAAGCAAAAGCAAACATAAAACGAAGAAAAACAAACACTATAAATAAAAGTTAATTCAAAGTAGATTAAAAATCTCAAGATGAAACAAGAATCCATAAAGTAAATTGAGGAACATATGCATATAAGTCTCCAGGATAGAGACCTTTAATGATTTAATGCCATTGACAAGGATAATAAAAGCAAATGGGACTATATCAAACTGAAATATTTTTACATGGAAAAGGAAACTTGGAAAAAATTATTATAGCCACTACTGAATGTGAGAAAACATATGTGCTTCATATATCTGATAAATGCTGAGTACCCAAGAAATATAAAACATGAAATCCAAAAGCAAGGGGAAAAAAGAAAACAACTCCACAAAAGCAAACAAACAAACAAAAAAATCATGCCATGATGTGATGTCTTGATGCAAGGAAACATCCCTGAAGTACTTACTACATAAGTCAGCAGACATGAAAAAGTATTCTTTGTCACTTCTTATGAGGGTAATCTAAATGAAAAATACAATGAGCTATCATCTTGTAGCAACGACATGAAACTCACCACAAAGAGTGATGCGAGCAGTTAGAGAAATAACTACATTGAGAACTTTCCTAACAGTGTGAATGAATGAGGGAAGTACAAAGCCTATCTCCAGTGCAAGTGGGGGTGGGATGGGGAGGAGGGAGATTTGGAGCATTGGTGATGGGAATGTTGCTCTGGTGAAGGGGGTTGTTCTTTACATGACTGAAACCCAATTACAATCATGTTTGTAATCAAGGTGTTTAAATAAAAATATTAATTTAAAAAAGAATGACATATCAAAAGACTAGAAACAAACCAGTGTAGACAGAAATGTGATCAAAAGAAGCCATTCCATTCTATTTCTCTTTATGATCTTGAATTCAAGCAAAAAATGAACTAGAATAGTGAGAAAAAATAGTGCGTAGTGCACTAAAGAGGAATTTTAAAATTCTGTTTCAAAATGTTGGAAAGGGTATTCGAGTTGGCCTATTCACCTTTATAATTCCCATGGGGAGGAAGGAAATTTGGGACATTTATGATGGGAACGTTGCACTGATGAAGGTTTTTTTTTTCTTTACATGTTTGAAACCCAGCCACAATCATGTTTGTAATCAAGGTGTTTAAATAAATATATTAATTTAAGACACAAGAAATAGTGATTCACAATAACAAGCATAAGTACATGGTCCACATAAAATGTGGACCTTTTAGCAGTTGTTTGCTGCCAAAAATATTTTTAAGAAGTATTTATTCTTATATATTTCTTTGTTTTTCGGGCCACACCCATTTAATACTCAGGGGTTACTCCTGGCTAAGCGCTCAGAAATTGCCCTTGGCTTGGGGGGACCATATGGGACGCTGGGGGTTCTTTGGCTAGCGTTTGTAAGGCAGACATTTTAGTCTAGCGCCACCTCGCCGGCCCCTAAGAAGTATTTATTCTAAGAGCACTATTTGGATTTGAAAAATACTTATTTATGGGAGTCATAGTGATAATGCATTGGTAAGGCATTAGACTTGCAAGCGGCTAATCCAGGACGAACCACTGTTCGAATTCCCGCATCCCATATGGTCTCCAGATCCTGCTAAAAGCGACTTCTGAGCACAGAGCCAGGAGTTAACTCCTGAATGCCCCTGGGTGTGATCCCAAAAAAATTTTATTTCTGGGTTATAGACATTTGAAATTCATTTCAAATCTATGTCTCAACAAATATCTTCAGGTTTACATTATTTAAATATTTCTTTGTGTAATTATTGGTCAACTTCCAGACTAGAATATCTGTATCGTATTCTAAATATCCAAATTATATTACTCCTATTGCTTCTTTATACATGTCTCTCTATTATCTAATCGCTTATTAATTAGCACTATTCTATGATTTTGTACAGTGCTAGTTCAGATGTTTGTCTTTTTCTATTAATTTATTTGTAGATACTAGTCATAAATGCATTATTATATATATTTTTATATTTGTATCATCTTAGGATTTAATTCATTTTCTTAATGGGTTGAAATTAATGTTATCTATTTTCTTTCAAACATTTTTACTACCTCAATGTAATGAAAAATGTGCATTAAACTTTCTTCTAAAATATGTCAGCAATTAAATAAAATGTTAGCTATTCCTATCATCCATATTTAATTAATCCCTATTCAAGTTGTGGGTCTTTCTGCTTCTATGGTTTATCCAGGTTTTTATAGCTCCATTTATGGAAAAAAACTTTTTCTTTGTTCATTAAGATTCCCTGATACATTTTCAAATATCAACTAAATTTAAAAATGTGAATCTATAACTAGATTCTCTGTACTGTTTTAATCTTTATATTCTTCCCAATAATGTATGGCATTAGTTATGTGGCATCAGCTAGGCTCTTTTTTACAACTATATTTGAAGATAGTTATAAATCTTCTATACATCACTTTTTCATATAATCTGAGTAGTTTATTAAATTCTTCAAAGGCAACTCACTGATATATTCATGGAAATCCAATTAATATATAAAAATTAGAATATGCATCCTAACAAAGTTAATTTTTAACTTATAAAACATGTTTACTTAGTTATTCATAATATATAAAAATTAGAATATACACCTTGACAAAGTTAATTTTTAACTCATAAAATATGTTTATTTAGTTAATTATACTATATTTGAAACTTTAAATATTAAAATTTTGATTTTTTTTTATTTAGTATCTCAAATACATGTTTTGGTACTACTATAAATGATTTTTAAGTACCTCTTCTGTTTTTAATTTTTCAAAGATCTTCTCTCTAGAGACCAAATAAATAGTTCAAAAGGCTGGAATGTATACACTAACTACACACCAAGTTTACTTTTCCAGCAAAACTGATTAGGATGATGGCCCCCATTCTGAATGGCTCAGATCCATTCAGTCAGGCAGGGAATGGCTTCTGGACCCCTGATATTGGGAAGCATGTTGGGAAGCAACTTCTAGCTCCATCAAAATTCCTTGTTACCGGTATTTCTTTTTCTCTTAACTAACCTTTGCTGGTCTCAATTATTTTCTTTCTGCTAAGTTTGTATTTAACCTCTTTTGCTTTCCTTGTACTGTAAGGACAATTTTAGATAGTTGCTATAAATATTATTTCAGATATTGATTCTTTTTCAAAATTCAGATGAATGTGGAGGGTACTATACAATTTCTACAATATATTTTAGCTAAAACTCATTGTCCGGTTAATAGGATAGTCTTTCTCATCTGTAAATTAAGTGATTCTGTTCCTTAGGAATACCTACACAATTTGTTTATGCTACATTTTCTAACACATGTTATAAATGACTCAACAATGACACCTTTATGCACATCATTTCCCAAGGCCATTGTGATCTGTTCTCTGTTTTCCAAAGTTTATATCTTTCCCCAAATATTTTAAACAATTTTATAATTGTTTTAAATAGGTCAGTATTTATGGAACTGAAATAAGTCAAAACTGCAATATTAATAGTAAGGTTCTCTTTAATTGATTTGCTAACTTTTGTTATTTTTTATTTCCATTTGGGGTCACAAATTAGTAACTCTCAGAGGCAATTTCTAGTGCAGAACAACATTCTCAGTCCCCTCAGAGTTTGGGAAGTCAGTCAGTGCCAGGCATGGAAGCTGGCCTCCTACATGCAAACCATGCACTCTAATACTTTGAGATATTTCCCTGGCCCCTCTTCCTTATTTTTAATGCATTACCTAATATACCATTTATATTACTATAAGTGAAATCAATCACTATAACTCAAATAAGTAGTAGAAATATATGTAATAGGTAGTAAATAAATACAAATTGTAGAATAAGTTGAAATAAGTGTGGAAATAAAAATAATAATAAGTGTGGAAATGCCACATAGATCACAGCATTTGCTTTGGGTAAACAAAAAATTATTAATCATGTAAAAATGGTATAAAACACTTCACTAACTCTTGTGCAATAGAAAATAAACAACATTCTTTACAAATTATTTATATCTTTAATATGATATGCTAACATATGTATTATAGTATTATATAAATGCAATCTGGTGATATAGACCAGTGACAGAATGCTTGTACATGTTTGCTGCCTAAGATTCTATGATTTTGTAGTTGGCACTACAAGAGATATAACAATATAGAAAGACCATTCATCAATTAATAAAAATGATGATGATATTGATAGTGACTGATACCCTTCTACTTATCACATGCAACTGCTTCAATTAATTATACCAAACACTATAATAATTTTATTAAATAAATATTATAATCCTCATTATTTGAAGTAACAAACAAGGTACTGAGAGCCTTAATGACTTACCAAAGTCTTAAATCAAGAATTACTGTAAACTTTGATTTTCATAAAAATTATAGTGTTTTTTGATAGTCTACTCTGAATTTTTTAAATAATTTGTTCTAAGAATCTGTGAACTAATTCCTTGACTCCACTTTTTATTGTTTTTACAATTAACACCTTGTTAACTGTAGGCAGGTGTTGCCCAGTGGGGGCTTAATCTCCAACCAGGTGTTAATGAAAGGAACAAGAAAGTTAGGTTAATAAGACACAGGAAAACTGCCATGTATCTGAAATAGGACTGTAAATTAGCTTGTTCTATCAAGGGAGAGATGTCTTTTCTTTTGAAATTACTTCCAGTTTTCTGCCAAATTTCCGGAATCCTTAGTAATTCTTTGAGACAACATAAAATTTTGTAATTTGAGTTATGTAAATACAAGTTTGTTCATTGATTCTGTAATGGGACAACCACTTTATATGAATACTATGAGTACTTATTGTCAAATAATATATTACATAATAAAGTTAGGATGTAAGTAACATGGCAAACTTTTCACATATTAAACATATTAATCCAAACCACTTCTATATAAAATTATAACGCGATCATTATATTATGACAAAAACCAAGTCATAATATAATTTGGATTTTAAAAAAAGTTCCACTGAAATGTACTAACCCCAACAACTACAATTATACATTATTAAGATAAAAATGTGTTAGGTATATTTTCACAAAGCTGATACTCTATGCAGAAGGAATCTCAAAAAGACTTCAAATAACAGAGGTCAATATATCTGATAAAATTCAACATTTAATAATTCTAGATTCACCAGTTCTGAAAGTGTGTTATGCACTTCTATAGAAATTGTAGAAAGAAAATTAGTGAAGCCAAGACAAGCACAGTAAGAAAGAAGGGTGTAGCAACATTTTAATATGTGTAAAGGATCCATAACATCATGGTTATATTCAATACTTGAATAAAAGAAATTGAAGTAGTTAAGAAAAACTGGTATGTTTTGAATATGACAAAAATGCTGATATGGAGGAAATTAGCCAGTGATTTCGAAGAACCAGCAAATGTAAATATTTCTGAAGAGCTAATTAAAGAAAATAGATAAAGATAAGTAAATTATTTTCTTTTTAATTTAGTTTAGTTTTGGAATCTTAGTTTTTATTTTTATTTTGTTTAATTTTGAGTCACACCTAGTGGTACTCGGATTATTTTTGGTTCTGCCAAGAATAATATTCTTGGTAGTCTCAGGGGATCATATGAGATGCTAAAAATAAAACCAGTTGGAATTGGCTGCATGTAAGGCAAGCACCTTACTCACTGTACTATCTCTCCAGCCACTAAGCTTAGATATTTTTGTCTTCAATTTTGTAATATTTCTGTATATTTTCATATATTTGTATATACACTATTTGTATATTTTTGTATATTTTTAGAATAAAATCTTTTTTTAAACATCATAATTACAAGCATCATTATAGTTGGGTTTCAGTCATAAAAAGAACACCCCCTTTCACCAATACATCTTTCTCACCAACAATGCCCCCTCCTCTGCAAGTATTAAATACAGGCTTTCTTTTTCTTTCACTCATTAAGATGGTTATGATAGTGGTTAGTGTTGTTATTTACCTAACTGCATTCACCATTTTCTATAGTGAGCTTTGTATTGTGAGCCAGTCCTTCTAGCCCTCATGTCTATTATCTCTGGGCATTATTACAATAATGTCTTTAATTTTTCTTAAAACCCATAGATGAGTGAGACTATTGTGTGTCTATTTCTTTATCTCTGACATATTTCACTCACCAGTCATCTATTGAATGGCATCTTGGTTGTTTCCAGATTCTGGCTATTGTAAATAGTGCTACCATGAATGTAGGTGTGAGGAAGGCATCTTCAAATTGTACTTTTGTATTCCTAGGGTATTTCCCTAGAAGTGGTATAGCTGGATCATATGCTCAATTTCCAGTTTTTTGAGAAGATCCATATTGTTTTCCATAAAGGCTGGACTGATGGCATTTCCACCAGCAGGGAATGAGTTCCTTTTTCTCCATATTCCTGCCAGCACAGATTAGTCTTATTCTTTGCATGTGTGCCAGTGTCTGTGACATGAGCTGGTACCTCCTAGTTATTTTGATTTGCATGTCCCTGATGATTAGTGATATGGAACACTTTTTCATTTGTCTCTTGGTCATTTGTATTTATTCTTTGGCAAAGTGTTTGTTAACTTTTTCTCCCTATTTTTGATGGTACCCATCAGATAAGGAGCTAATATGGAAAACATTCAAGGTACTGATAGAACTTAACAAGTTTTTTGTTTTGTTTTGTTCTGTTTTGTTTTGTTTTGTTTTGTTTTGTTTTTCGGGCCACACCCTTATAATGCTCAGGGGTTACTCCTGGCTAAGCGCTCAGAAATTTCCCTGGTTTTGGTAGACCATATTGAATGCCGGGGGATCAAACCGTGGTCCTTCCTTGGCTAGCGCTTGCAAGGCAGACACCTTACCTCTAGCGTCACCTCGCCGACCCCTTAACAAGGTTTTTTTATAATCCATTTAAAAAATGAATTAACTAGAAGGCACCATCTCTTTATAATTCTCAAAAATGGAAGAACAGTATCTGAATTCTGTAGGTGATTCTAGATAAAAGCCTAAACAAAAGTGTTTTCCCCAACTTCCTTTTTTTCCTAACCTCTTCCTCTGAGATGTAAAAACTCACTACATAGTTGCTTTTGGATATGACTTGACCATCCCCCACCTGAGATTGGGGGTTGTTTTGAATAAAGAAAGGAGTCCTGGCTTTGGGTGCTCATAGACAGCACATGAAAGAGAGAGGCCATGAAGAAAAAGCAGGCAGACTCTGGTTATCTTTTCCTCATTGCTTGCTATATTATTTCACTGCTCGACCCTGATTTATCAGACAGGTAGGCCTGAAGGGTTAGAAACAATGCTTGGGGCGGGATCACCCAACTCGTGGATTTTATTTTTATTTTATAGAATTTCAAACCTAAATATATGTTATCCATTATGATTGTTTATCAAACATACCTATGTTAACCAAACTACTTTATGCCTAATGCTTATATATTCCAAGGTCTATTTTTTTTTTTTTTTTTTTTTTTTTTTTTGGTTTTTGGGCCACTCCTGGCGATGCTCAGGGGTTACTCCTGGCTATCTGCTCAGAAATCGCTCCTGGCAGGCACAGGGGACCATATGGGACACCGGGATTCCAACGAACCACCTTAGGTTCTGGATCAGCTGCTTGCAAGGCAAATACGCTGTGCTATCTCTCCGGGCCCCCAAGGTCTATTTTTAGTGTTCCTTTAAAATGCTATTTAGAGGGCTAGAGTGATAGTAAAATTGTTAGGGCAATTGCCTTTCACACAGTTAGCCTATCTTCTATCCCTAATCCCCATAGGTTCCCCAAACCCTGCCATAAGTTATCCCTGAGTGAAGAGCCAGGAGTAAATGCAGAGTAGAGTTGGGTGTGGTCCCCTAACAAACTAAGTTTTTACCCAAAAACCACACAAAAAAAAAAAAAGACATTTTACTCCATTATTAATCCAATAACATGATATTAATTATACCATGTAACTTAAAAGTACATATTATTTATAAGCTATAAATTTATGCTATATCATAACTCTGGCATATTCTCATAACTGATAAATCCCTTCTTTATTTCTCTCTCTTTTTTTTTCTTCTTGTTGGGCCACAACCTGTGATGCTCAGAGGCTACTCTTGGCTCTGCGCTCAGAAATCGCACCTGGCTCGGGGTACCATATGGGATGCCAGAGATTGAACCAAGGTCAGTCCTGGGTCGGCTGAGTACAAGGCAAATGCCCTACTACTGAGCTATTGACCCGGCCCCTTTATTTTTCTTTTCTTTTTAATATATTCCTGCATTTACTAGAAACATCTGTTTTGTGAATAAATTTTGTGCTAGCAAAATTATAAAAGTAGAGACTTATATTGTATAGAATTTATAAATTATTTGAACAAAAATTGATATAGCACGTAGCCCTGAGAAAATCGATATAGTAAATTTCTCTAAGATGATGTAAAAGCAAATATCAGCTTCTTTTATGTTTATAAATTGTTTTAAAATTCTGTTTACTTTTTAGTATATTTTTTGCTATTTTAAATTTTTGTTGCTCTTATTTTATAAATGAATTTTTATTCCAGTTTTAGTTACTGGAAGTATATTGCTTTGGTATTCCAATATGTATCCAGCTGTGTTGTGAAAACTTCTTAAAATAATTGACTACTAATTTTATTCAGTTCTCTGGAGAGAAATAATTGTTGCCAACATAAATAATAACAGGTTTTTTTAATATTCTCTTTGTGAAACATTGTGATATTGACTGGACTATATTACAACAATTCTGAACTTCTGTTGATCTTTTCATTTTAATAAAAATATTTCTATTGAATGTTTAACATGAATATTAATGTACATTTATAGATGCAATTTTGTACCACACACAGCTGTGCTCAAGGCTCACACTGGCTTTGCATTCAGATATCACCCTACTGTTTTCAGGACTGCATATGGTTAGCCTGGGATCAAACCTGGGTCAAGTACATGCAAGGCAAGTGCCTAGAGAGCTGTACTATATATCTCTGGTCCTTTAGTTGTAACTTTTATAGGTTAAAATGCTCCTGTTCTTCATTGTTTGCTAGGTATTTTTATTAAAGTACGTAAAAATTTACAATTTTAATATATTAATGTAAAATAAATTAATATTTAAAGATTATACAGTTAATTGCTAGCTATAATATTTGTATCCAATACTGGCTAAATTTTGTAAATTTATACAGCATACTCTGATTCCATATTCACAATCAAGTTCCTCTTATTTTTAACACCACTACGTTATTAAAATTAATTAATTTTTTAACTTTTCAATAATTTGTAATGCAGCATTTGAGAAGTCTTTTTAATGTTAAATAAAACATTATTTTATAATTTTGAAATGCACCCAATAGCATTATATTTATTAGATTTGTCCACTTATCTTATTTTCAAAAATATTATAAATCTCAAAAGCAAAGAGAAAATCATACATTTTAATTTTACCTTTATAATTACATGTGACTCTTTGAATTTGCTCCCTGTTTAATTCAAAGTCATAGTTTTATGTTTTTCCCATATTTGCCAAAAATTATATTTTATAATTTATACTATAATATGTACTTTTCTAAGTAATTATATTTAAATCACATTTTGTCAGCCATATTTGTTTATTTAAAAATTATATATACTTTATGCACTTCTTTCACTGACATCTGAGATCAAGGTGATCCATACAGCAGAGCTAAAGTATAAGCCCAAAGAAAATCATAATAGCCATATGTCAGTCCATAAGGGAAAATGAGAGAAGTAATTAATGAGAGCCAGGTTTATTGTTTCACTGAGGAGCCATAAGTAGCCCTGACCAAAGTGGGAAAGAACCACTCCAGTTTCATTTGTCCAGCTGCCTCTCACAAAAGGATTAGATGGACGTTTTTATTACCATCCTGTACATAAAACTATTATTGTAAAGAATGTAATATTAAAAAGGCAATATATTATAATGAGTGTAGGAATCTTTAATCGTTAAGAATATAGTTAAGCTTAATTATATTCAAATGTATGTCTTGTAACTTTCACTTAATCTGGGCACATGCTTCTGAGTAGTTCTTTTAATGTTCTTCAGAAAACTAAACTACTTGAATCCAATTATCATACTGAAATATTCCTCCAAAGATTTAATTCACTGTCATTTCTCCTCCATTTGTCTGAAACTGCTATTCTGAATTTTAAATAATTCATTTACATAAGAATTTTTTCTTAGCTCCAGACAGTGTGGACTCTTATGCATATTAAAATGTACTCATAGGAAAGTTTAGAGGAAAAAACAAAAATCGAAGAAATAGACTCCCAAAATCAAATTATAGACCTATAAGCAGAAATAAATTTACCTGCTCTACAGCTCCTCTAGAAAATATTATCAGATATAATATAATTTAGAAAAATCATTCACCATATATGTTTTATCATTTCTCATTACTCCTATACAGGAATTTAATGTTTTGCTTATTTCCTACAAATTATTATGCATCTTGTAAAAATTCTGAGATTAAGCTGTGTAAATATCTTCATATAGGGTTGTGGTTTATCAAGTAAACTTTAAGCATCTTAAATTTTCTAATGAAGGAAATATCTCTTGCTGAGTTTCTTGTCAGAAAAATCCAATAAAGTTTTTAGTAAAATGAACAGTAATAGAAAGTTTAAAGAAAAGTCTCTATACAGTTTAATAAAAATCATTTAAATCCTCCATTAAAAAGATCAATAAGACACTCAAAATATAGTTTAGTACAACGCACATTAATTAGGCTTTAAAGAATACTGCATGGCTAGAGAAATCATTAATAGAAAAACAGAATGGAAATAGATGCCACTTGAGACTTACATTAAAATGAATAATTGCTTCATTATGCAGCTAAAGTGTATAAAAATATGTACCAAATATATGACACTAAAGAGTATCAGTGTTACCATTGATTGAGATCTCTTTAATTAAAAAAAAAACTGTTTAGTTCATGGACAAATGAAAGCTATTTCCCTATGAAAAATATAATTTAATGATACCATTGATTTTGAATAAATCAAACATAGTATTAATACAGAAGAAATTTCCAATTGATTTTTTTTGAAGATTGAGTTGAAATAAAAAATCTTTTTTTAAAAAGCAGAAAAATTCCTTGACTGTTGTAATTAACTTAGCATTCTACACCAGAGGTAAGAATTGGGAAAGCTCTTTGAATTTCTATTTTAAGAAAAGCAGCAGAAATTAGAACTGGCAGTATAACATAAAGCTATAAGTATTGATGAGTGTTTTGTTTAAATGTTAATGTGAACAGGTAATATAATTAAACAGGCATATTTTACATCTTTCTTTTATAGTGTTATGAATTATTCAATAAAATAGGGTTACTTATTTAATTTCCTTTTTAGGTATCATTTTAAAAACATAAAGCACTTGAGCGATGAGAAAAAAAGGATATTGTAAAGGTAATAAATGACCTTCACTCATTATTTTTTTTTAATTTTAGATTTTGGAATTGGACTTTTGGGGTGAGTGGTTGGAGTACATTCAGTGGTACTCAGAGGATACTCCCATTTTGGTAGTTACTGGTTGCTCCTGGCAGTCCTTAGAGACTGTGAAGTGCTAAGGATAGAAACCAGGTATCCTGAATATAAAGCAGGTAACAAGCCGTTGCCGAGCAGGTGACAAGCTGTTCTCCCAGCCCCTAAATTTTAAACTGTGAAGATCATTTGAAATGTAACACTCAAATATTTTCAAATGACTATGCCTCATAGTTCTGTATCTGTGTTTTCAAGAAAGCCCTGTCCTGTGAATTACTGAGTGCATTTCTCATACCTAGAACAAATTCAATGTTTAAATGTTTCTAATTTGATATATTTGTCCATAATATCTACTCTAAAAACAAAAGGCAGATATAAAGATGATATCAACTAGTAAAAGAAGAGTACAGAACTTATTTAAGACATAGGCCTTGCATGTAGCTGACTATAGTTCAATCCATGGCACCACATGTTGCCCTGAGCATTTCAGGAACACCAAGTGGGCTGTAAAGTCTCTAGCACTAGAGAATCAGAGCATCACAGCATCCTGCAGTTCTCACATTGAACCTCCATCCTGGTTGTCCCAGGATCACTGGGAAAGGCCATAAGCATCTTAAACACGCTTGAAAGAATGTTTTCCCCCCCAAGAAAGGACATCATCTGAAATCAATAATCTTTCCACTTTCACAGCACTGAATTGGATTACTTGACTTAATTGCTGTGAGTCAAAGAAATACTCATGCAACTCCTAAGCACTTTCCATGCCACCTTTTTATTAACCACTAGTGCATGGAATGGAAATGCTTAATTTTCTGCCAAAGAACCAAAAACAAACTATATTTTCCTTCTTTACTCTTCAATAATGGCACTCTACTTAAAGTTCCTTTCTTCATTCTTAAGTTTCAAGGTTTTTTTGTTTTTGTTTTGTTTCTTTGGGGCCACAGCTGACAGCATTCAGGGTTACTCTTCACTCAGAAATTACTCCTGAGCACTACCAGTTAAAACCTAAATTTTGTGCATTATGAGTACTGGGGGGAAATTACGAATAAATGTACTGATGCCAAAAGAATTTGCTATTGACAAAACTATGGAAGAGACAACATCAACAAAAGAAAGCCACAGAATACCATCAACTGCATTTCTTCACCATTCCACATAATGAATACCCCACAAAAATTAGAAAGTAAGAGAAAATCCCCAGTGAATTTAAAAACAAGCATCATTACAACATTGGGATTTTCAATTAATATATCCACAATAGAATACTACACAGCCATTAGAAAAACTGAAATCATGAAATTTTCCTATGCATGTATGGACATGAAACTATTATGCTCAGTACTATGGGCCAGAGGGAGAGAGGTTGACTCAGCATATTGTCTCACTCATCTGTTGGATTTAAGAAAAACAAAAGACAGTATTGTAATAACACCCAGAGACAATAGAGATGAGGGCTGGATGGATCATTCCACAATATGAAACCTACCACAAAGATTAGTGAGTTCAGTTAGAGAAATAAATACACCAACAACTATCATGGCAATGGTAGTGAGAGCAATAAAATGTCTATCTTGAAGACAGGCAGGGGGTGAAGAAGGAGGGAGATGTGTAGCATTGGTGGTGGAAAGGTTTCACTAGTGAAAGGGTCTACTTTTTATGACTGAAACCTAGCTTCAAACATGTTTGTAATCATGGTGCTTAAATAAACATATCATAAAAAATAAAAATGATATAAATAAATATTTTAATTAACCTCAAATGAAAAAATAGTTGGATATGTATCCAGACAAACACTACAGAGGTTAAGTCACTTGCTTTCAAAAATTAAGTTTTGGATAAAAAAAAAAAAGTTGCAACCTGGAACTACTTAAACAGATAAAAGTATAAGTGAATTAAATTAAAATAAAAATTTCCATGTATTTATAAAACTAATAATCTTTTTATGATTAATTTAGCAACCACAGTAAAAATCCATTACTTGTGCTTGTGGCCTACCAAATTACCTCTGTTGAAGAGCAATATGATAATGTATAAATATGCAGCAAGTGGAATATAGTTTGGGTATTAGTAGGCCATAAGGGTGGAGCTCTCCTAATAAAAGGATAGATTCTTAGAATCTCTTGATACTCTTGTGCTCTCAACATGCACAAAGAGGTTAGAAATGGAGGTCCTGTGAACCAAGAGAAGGCTCAGAATCAAAACTAGCTGTAGATATTTAGTGGTGGACTTCTCAATGTCTGAGAAGCTATAAATATATTTACATTTCCCAGCAGCACCCCAGTCTAGGATATAATTTGAAACCAGTATCAATGGACTGTTCTGAGCACCCTAGTCGATGTACCATGTGAGCACTCTTTTCTGGTTTTTGTTGGTTTTTGTTACTGCAACTCTGACAGAAATGTTTTACAGCATCACTCACTAAGTAAAGACAAAAGCTCAAAATTGTGATTGTTCTTTGTTTCATTACAGAGGAACAAACGTATTTTTTAAATAAATTAGCAAACTTGAAAGAGGTTTTAATTATCTATATAAATCTTTCTTCTTTTAAATATTTTAATTATATGTTTTTATGCATAGTTCAAGTTCTAGGATAATGTCTACTCGTGTTTTTAAGGTCTCTATATTCAAAATTTCATTATCATATTACAAAAATTAATTTAGAATAATGGAACTATGTTGCATTTCTTCTGTCATTTTCTCCTTCAGTAACATATTACATTATTGTAACTTTTCATTGTCATCTTATATCATATATTTATAGCAACTTCAGAAGTGTTTTCTTTGAGAATAAAATAAAGAATACTAAATTATTGAAAAAGTGAGCATTTTACTTTATACTACTTGGATATAGATTGATTATAAAATTTAAACTGAAATTATACACAATGTGAGGTGCTTAAAATAAATTTTAATGTTAAAGAGATCAGTTTAAAAATGTTAATGGAGCAAGTTATCTATCAATTTAGCTATATAAGCAAAAGGCAAATCTGTAAATATTTATTACTAGTTATTTAAGTATTAAAAAACTAGACAGGTTGTAATAACAAATTTAATATGTTGAGAACTTTTCTGTAAAGTTCAGTATCCTGAACTCAGTTACTTACTTGCCTTTGTTTTCATTACATAATATCCAAGAATCATTATGTTAATGATTATGTATAAAATAGTATGTACATCTTATTTAATAACAAAATATATAAGCACATTATTCCTAATGTGGCTGGGGCCACAGCCAGTAATGCTCAGGCTCTGCACTCAGGGACTACTTTTGATGGCCCTCAGGGTCGCATGAGGTACTGGGGATCAAACTTGTGTCAGCTGCATGCGAGGCATGAGTCATACTCAATGTTCTATGTCTATGTCACCATCATCTATATCATGTAGGGGTCTGTTAGAATAAAAATAAAATCAGAATTAGTTTAAAGTTATAGGGTTTTCTCTTTCTATACAGAAAATAGTTCACATAAACCACTGATTCTATGTTTCAAAAATGGAAGTTACAACAGGGATCTGTGGGTACCACAATCTTTTACCATAGATAAAAGAAAAAATGACTAATTTAGCTTCATAAAAGACAAAAATTTCATGACAAGAGAGAAGAAAAATAATCTTAAAGTATGGTGTCTTCCAAGTTTGTCCTATTTCCTAAGAGCTTCTGTGTAAATTACACTTTCCTATTGTCATACATTGAAAAAAAATTGTGTCTGTTGTTGTTTCAGCATTAAGAAAGGCTGAGAAAGTTTTGTTATGGAATTTTATGATGTTTAATAAGACCAAAGTTTAGTTTGCATAAGAGTTTAAATTAGTAGCTCAAATCAAGCACCTCAAACAACAGCAATCAAAAAAAAAAAAAACTAGAAGTAAATTGCTCCATCTTAGCTGTGCAAAAATTAAATAATGTACTTCATAGCCAGTGGTGACCATCGATTCCTCCTGAGCTCAGAAAGGACCACAAGCCAGTGCGGTGGACCATATGGGATGCTAGGTATCAAACTTGAGTCTGTTGCATGCCATGCAAGGCGAACACCCTATCCTTTGTGCTACCGCTGCAGCCCCAGAGATGAAATTCTTAAATCTGTGCTGTTCAAAAGTAACTCCCAATACCTATGAAGGTCAGTTTGCTAGAAATCTGTTACTGGGTTCAGGTTACTACAATCTTCATAACCTTCCCAAATCTTCAGATTATGGTGTCAATTTAGCTAGCAGACACTAACTACAGTGAATCTGAGTTAGAGCCTTAGTTTCCTAGAACTTGGTGGTACAGCAGTTATAAAACACTGAAGACAACAAATGACTTGCTCTGTTTCAGGAGACACAACTCAAAGCCACAGATATCAGTCCATCTAGTAAACATTTCAGAAAACCTGCCAAAGCCTCTATGGCTGTCAGAAATAAGCATTCACAGCTACCAATCTCATCTAGTGAAGCCATAATCAGATTACTGCTTATGTCTACAAGATCTCAAAAGTTCACCACTGGGCCTAGGAGAGAGTGACAGTAGGTAAATAAGTTGCCTTTAGCATGGGTTTAATCTCTGGCATACTATATGGTTTACAAGCCACTCTATAAGTGCTAGAAGTGTGTCCTAAGCACAACTGGCAATGTTTCCAAAACAGAGCTTCACCATTACCTCCCATATAGTACAAAGAATAATCAAAATTAAAAGAAAAAAATCCACTGAATTGAAGATGCTCAACAAAAAGGACAGAAGGCTAGTAAAGTCCTTGACTACATGACAATCACTATCTGGTTAAAAATCTTAGAAATGCTTCAGTGTTTAGCAATGACTCTCAATGTTTGCTAAACTGAAGTAGTTATTACAAGGAAATTGAGAAACAATCAAAAAACTTGAAGAAATATTAAATATTAAAAGTTAAAGAACATATTCTAATATAAATGAAGGAGCTAAATACACATTGTCAGCAGAACTGAAGAATCCAAAAATACTATTGGTGATTTCATACAAAGTAAATGACATCAACAATAAGGGAAATGCAATAAAACAGAAAATTTATGTAAGCAAATTTTAAGAGATACATTACAATATCATTTGGAATAACCCCAGACATAGGAATTCTAGGTAAGTATAACTATCAAAAAAATAAATAATAATAATCATGATTGAGAACTTCCCAAATCACTGAATCGATCCAGGTGGCTGAAAATTGACCAAAAATAATAATAATCCTATTTTTTGTTTCCAGCAAGATTCTTAAAAATGGGCTCTATACAACGAGAGATTACATTTTAAAAATTATGGCACAGTGTCCTACCAATGGAAGAACCAACATTCTTTAAAGTAACATGAAAGGGAATTTTAGGACAAGAGTCTTACAAACAGCTAGAGATCAAGTTCATTTAGTGAGGGGGATTAGTATTATTTTTTGTTTTGCTTTGTTGGAAGAGCTGCATCTGGTTGTGTAGGAATTATTCTCTGTGAACACCACAATCAATATGGTTTACCATATGCATTTCCAGGGATGGAAACAGAGTGTTAGTATGCAAAGAATGACCTCAGTCATTCACCTCTCCTTTTGGTTCAAGGATTCTGTTTGATCATATTAGATCAATTGTTAGAGAACATGAAAAACTATACATAATGATTATGTATGATCTAATATGAACTATACATAATGATTACGTAATAATGATTAATCCTCAAAACTTCAAATAATCATTAGTGAGCATTGACTAAGAAAATTAATAGTATGGGGACTGAATAACACAGAAGATAGGACTTTTGCCTTGAACACAGTCAACCTGGGTTTAATCTCCACAGTCCTATGAGCACCATGAAGAACGGCCCCTGAACTCAAAGCCAAGAGTAGCCCCTGAGCTCTGCCAGGTCTGACCCAAAGACCAAAATATATGTTAATATAAATAAAATTTAATTATATTACACATGGAATTAAAGTGCAAATAATTCCTAGATGATTATAAGAACTAATCTGGGGAAGTAGCACAGAGGCTAGGATTAAGGTAAAATTATCATGATGTTGTTAAGAAATTATGGAGTAAGTATTTGAATGGAGCAATGAATAAGCTCTGTTATAGTCTATATAAATCAGCAGATAGTATATAAAAGTAAAAAATAAAATAAATCACATCAAAATCATGTTTCCTAGAAATATGAATGTAACACTTGAAATATTAGGCAGCAATATAAAATATATTTACCTTTAAAAAGCAGAAATCTATGAGACAGGAATTGCTATTTTATTTTTATAAGAAATAATACTTGAGGTCATACACAGTACTTGTTAAGATAAAGTTTTACATTTTTTGTTTTTGTTTTTTGGGGGGGCTGGGTCACACTTGGCAGTGCTCAGGGGCTACTCCTGGCTCTGTGCTCAGAAATCGCTCCTGGAAGGCACAGGGGACCATATGGGATGCCAGGATTTGAACCACTGTCCTTTTGCATGCAAGGCAAATGCCTTACCTCCATACTCTCTCTCCAGCCCCATAACATAAAATTTTTAACTGTAAAAAATAAAGAAAAAATGGGCAGAGATCAGTTTTTATTTCAATAATGAGTACAGTATAACAATGATTACAGTATAGTTCAATTCTATGAAAAATTCAATCTCTGATTAAATTGTTTGAAAAATATCAATGTCTGGTAATAAAATACACAAAATGGTAACATTGAAGAAATAAAAGCATAACACATATAAAATAACAGATGAGTCTTATTTCTACTTCTATACTTAAAAGTTATGTAGTATTTTGATATATTAATTTTCAAACCTCAGTTTCCCCATATCCAAAGGAAATACTATCTTTAGCAAGAGAGTTTAGTAATATATATAATAATTTCTATTCTTATTGTGTACTTATTATCTCTTAAAATCAGTTTTGTAAAATGATAACAGCATATTAAATGAATCTAATATTATTATTGCATTCAACCAATTAAAGTAATAAACAGTCGTGAAGAATTATATTAAAATTTTCTGCTCTTATGATTTACCAAACTGACATTAAACACTGTATTGAATATGTAGATCTTATAGCTAAGTAGGTCACAGTCCATTATGAGAATAATAAGAATAAAACACAGTTATTTAGATTAGATCTTCTGAAAGCAATGAAAATTCTGAGTCCTAAAATTCATAGCAGACTCAGAATATCTAATATATTCCCAACCAAATTGATGTTTCCTTTGCACCATGTTGCCACTCTATATGTGTATCATACATCAATGTTCAGCAAGTGTCAAAGAGAAATACTAGTATAGGCTTTGGACTTTTCCAGTGCAATCCAGAGATAAGCAGGGGAAATGCATTCAATGTCAGTGCTACTTTGTGAGAAGCTAGAAACATAAAAATGTATGTGAAATGTGTACTCTATGGAAATTGGTTTGCCTAACAATTCTTACTGACAGAGTTCAATGCCCCCTTAATCTATCTGATATCATAAACTACTTATCCTGACTGGAGGACTGATATTCTCTATGAAGCAGATGGTGAATCATATTTGAATCAAAATATAGCAATGGATTTCTATGCAAGAAAGTACATTATGTGTCTCCTGATAAGATATTCTAACACATAACCACTTGTATTTCTAATGATTGTGGAGAAAAGTGATTTTTAATTATATTTAATGAAAGTAGTTTCATTACTTCTTTATGAGTTCTTTATACTCAATTTAAAACTAAGAATAAAACTTAACTATACAAATAACTGAATATCTATACATTGTTTCTATAAAACCTGCTAATTTTATAAGCCTTGAGTGTGCTAATTGTACTTTACTTGAATTGTTTTAAAATAATTAATTAAAACTATTTCTTTTATCACTACATACAATCTAAATATTTTGACATGAAAACATATCAAGATATAATTCATGGTAAGGCATAATACGTGATACAAAGTAATAAAAGCAATGGTTGCTGGCTTAAGGAATTTTTAAGCAATTAGCATACAAAATATAATGTCAAGCAAGAGAAATTACTGTCAGTTAATGAGAAATTATAAGCAACACAACTTAATATACTGAAGAAATTAAAGGCAGAAGATGATAAATATCTCAGGTAGAATTGATTATCTCTGAAAAATAATTTTTACAGTTAATGGGGTATATATATTTAAACAAATTTTCTATATATTTATTAATGAAGAGACAAAAATCTTTTATGACATGGTATTCTTGGCACATATATTTTGTGCCAAATATAATAAGTTATTGCTTATTATGTGGTTAATTGTTTCATGAGTTTCACTATTTATTTAAAAAAATTAATTATGTAACATATTTCATAGAACTGTGACTACCCATTCTTGATCAAAACTCTCAGCAAGATGGGAATAGAAGGAAACTTTCTCAATATAGTTAAGGCCATCTACCACAAGCCAGTGACAAATATTATCCTCAATGGAGAAAAACTAAAAGCCTTCCCTCTAAATTCTAGCACAAGACAAGGCTGTCCTCTCTCACCACTCCTATTCAACATAGCACTGGAAGTACTCGCTATAGCGATTAGACAAGAAAAAGATATCAAGGGAATCCAGATAGGAAAGGAAGAAGTCAAGCTCTCACTTTTTGCAGATGACATGATACTCTACTTAGAGAACCCTAAAGACTCTACCAAAAAGCTTCTAGAAACAAT
>PVKC010007840.1:0-28972 GCA_004027635.1 Crocidura indochinensis | reverse complement strand
CTGCCCACTTTTGCTTATTATAACACTTGTTAAAAATGGTATTAAATATGCAAAGACCAACTGGCAACTCTCTCCTGTGATACCTTTTGTACTTTTCTCTCCCTCACCCTGCCATTCCACTCATTTGACTACTGAAATGTCTAGACTCTCAGCCATTAGCTGCCTTGCTACATCTCCCTGTGTATTCCATGTTCACTGTGGGTTATGCAAGGAAAGTTGACAGAAGTTCCAAGAAGACCTTAAGGTAGAAAATCCTCAACATTTCCAATATCTCTCTACCCTTGATAACAGTAATCCTGTTTCCTCCAGATAAGTAGGACTGAATCTCTTTTGTCTAAGTAGAACTTTAGATAATAACTTCACTTTTACCATCTGTGCATTGTTCCCAACTGGAGATGATTTTGCTCTAGGAGACATTTGGTAATATTTCAATTAAGTTTTGGAAAAGAATTTGCTATTGGTTTATCATGGATAGAGGTTATAGATGCTGCAATCATTTAACAATGCATAAAACATCATCCCATAATATGGAAACATCTAGTCATAAATTAGAATAGTGCCAAGAAGGAATCCTAGCGTGTGTATCAGTGATGCTCACTGCAACCTAAACTTATATTTCCACATCGTTTGGATCTGTGATATCAGGAAGAACATAGTCTATCAATATATCCTTTGATTCCTTTAAATATTCATTTGTAAAATGTTCATTCTAATGAATGTCACATATGCTATCTGTTGGATACACAGCATCAAGTTATATCCATTGGTTTATTATACATACTGCATCACAGAGAATGGTCTGTAATCGTCAAAAAATAGATCAGAAAGAGATCTGAACACTTATCCAATCTTCAGGAGCCAGGGTGTTGGTATGAGGTGGTATATTAGGATGGTGATAAAATTTAACATTACAGCTTTCCTGAACTTTGATAGATAAAAGATAACATAAATCAAGAACATATTTATGTGTAGAATATATTCAGAATATAAAGGCAGTAACTTTTGTTTATTACCACTGTGTTACCATCATCCACTCAAGTGCAGGGCTCATAGATTCAAGTGAATGGCTCAATAAATATCTGTGTGATAAAGATGAAATATCTGACTTAGTCAACAGTGAATCAGTAAATGAATCCAGGCTTGCCTGGAAATATGGAATATTTTAGTGTGGTTATCACTTTCTTAGATAGATAAACAAAGGCTTTCAAATTGGTGACTTCTCACAGATGCCAGCAGTATATTTCACATTTACTCATAATATCTTTCTTTTCTGGATTATTCTGTCCATTGTCAAGTGTAGAATAGTTGGTACAGGAACCAATGTTCTTTGCTTCTCTATGATTACTTTTCTTACACACTTATGAAAACACTGAGTTTAAATTTTAAAAGAGGATTAATTATTTCATCAGGTGAAAATGAAGTGTAGAGTGGATCACAAATAAATGGGGATGAAAATTTCTGAATGTGCTTACAGGTAACAGTGACTAATTAGTTCTTAGGGTGTATAAATTATACCTATGGGAGTCAGGGGAAATCTTTCACAATGTAGCAGGCACTATACTTTTCCAGGCTGTTCAATTATAATATAAAAAACCCTCATACCTGTATAAATTATCCAGTTGCTTATTATGATGCCTCTGATTGAGAAGTTCATATTCTTTACAGGTATATTACACGCTTTACCTCTGAGACCATATTGTTCAATTCCTGTCGATCTGTCCAAGCCCTTCATCCAATCATTCCACTTTTGGAGTCAAGTTTTATTTACCTTTGGTCCTTCTAAATACAGATACTCCTCGCTTAATGACCAAGTTTTGTTTCAACGACTTGGTCATTAAGCAAATTGGTCATTAAGTGAGGGGCAGCAGGTACTGTATACAGCAGTGCAGTATATGCATAGTACTTGACAATACAGTATTCCAAAAAAGTAAAATAAAAGAAAGATCAAAGTGAAAACTTCCATTTCTTTTAATTTGCATAGGTTGTGTCATTTACACACAGTACTGAAATGTATTAAAGAACATAAAGTTAGTAAAGTAGGTACATTAAAGCACCCAAAAACACAGTACTGTACTGTAGAGTGTACAAGATGGAAAAAGATATTTAAAATAAAATTAAATAACGGTGAAGAGATGGCCATAAGTGCGAGTGGTTGCTAAAATAGTAGGTCATTAAGAGAGGAATATCTGTAGTCTTATAATCTTTCCTGAAGATTCACCATTGTCTATGTCTAGCTTTTTTTTAGTCTATTTTTAACTTTTTATATGTCTTATCTCCACTTTACAACTACATAAGAGGCTAGATAATGTCAAAGGTCTGCTTCCCTGTATCATCTACCTTTTATCTCACCAAGCAGAGTGCATACATTAAAAGCTACAGTAAATAAATAGCCATAAACTTATACGCACCCAGTTTGATGACAATGATATGAGTATTTTCTATACATTGATTTAAAAGTTGTGTCTTTATAGGAAAGATTAATATTAACAGCATATAGATGCATATATTTTAAACGTTGCTATATACTGTTTTGAGTATATTTAAAGAGGGCAGACAAGTGGGAGAAATATGAGATGACATCATGATAAAATTTTTTTAATATGCCATAGAATATTTCGTTAACTAAATCGCAGAGAAAAAAATCCAAATGACTCTTTAGCTTGCACAATTTAGAAAGTTTAGTTTAAAATTAAATGATGTAAATAGGATTATCTTTAATTTGTTACCATATGAGACAAAATAAATAATAAAGCTAGAAAAATTTAATAAGGTACATACATTTGTTATATTCATCACTAATAAAGAAAATTTCTCATAAAATTGATGCATTTTATAATTACCATAGTAGTAAAGAACACAATTTTAATATCTGAAGATTACTCTTTTATTGGATTTCTTTATTCTCTTCCTTCAACACCATACTTTCTCACACACATGACTGTTTTTACTTCTTTTAAAATGCTTACTTTTGCTTTGAATTATTCTTGATGGAATCTTGTTTTGTGGCTTATTTCCTAGATGGGAAGTGATGGAATTTTACGCCTCAGTACTTCCGCTCTAAATAATGAGTTTTTTGCATATGCAGCACAAGGATGGAAACAGCGGCTAGCAGAAGGTAAATTTCAATTTCCCATTATTTTTGACATATTTGAGTATACATTCTAAACTGAGCTTTGTACCTTCTCTAATTTCCAAGCCTTTAATATTTCTGAAGTATATTTTAATTTAATGAAGACTCCTATCCTATTCCAAATGACTTCACTAATTCTTTTCTTTGATTGGTATATATTATGACTAATACTTCTAAGGAAAGCATAGTATTATTTGGGACATAAAAATTATTGATATAGCAAGGTTATCTTTGGTTTATCAATTTTAATTATAATTTAATGCATTATGCATTCTATTAATATTGTGGAGCCTAAAGAATCTTAAGACTTTCTTCCCTAAAGCAACATTTCAGCTTTTTTTTCCTTTTAGGCACCAAGCTTCTTAAAATATCTTTGAAGAATAACTGATACCATATGTTTACTCCCTTAAATAGTTTTATTTGTTTTTGTCCCACCATATACACTTGAAGAGATATTCTCACTGAAAGAATAGTAATGCTTTTTTAAGTGTAAAGTCATGTTTCTTCAATACATACATTTTGACTTCTTTCTAATATCTCATTTGCCTTGAAACCATCTCCTTTTTTAAATTGCTTCTGTGGCAACATTTTATTTTTAATTAATATTTTTATTTAAGCACCATGATTACAAATATGTTTTTAGTTGAGTTTCAGTTATAAAAAAGAATACCCCCCATCAGCAGTGCAACATTCCCAACACCAATGCCCCCCAATTTTTGACGTTATTTTTTCACTTGTTATTTTAGAAGCTCTGATAAATGTTCATGCCCCCATTGTCTTACTTATTCCCTGACATATCTTTTGGTAACTGCACATGTCTTTCTGGGTTTAGCTTTGTTTTATTTTTCTTAGTGGGCAAGGGGACACACCTAGCAGTGCTCAGCAATTACTTTCAACTCTGCTCAGGAATTACTCATTGCAGGCTCAAGGCACCCTATGGGATACTGGGGATCAAACCTAGGTCAGCCACATGCAAAACAAGTACACTACCCATTGTGCTATCACTCCAGTCTTGTATGTGTTTTTAAAAAGTCTCAATCACCAATTTGGCTTCTGGTCTATATGCTGAGGTCTTTATTTTTAACTTTCAACTAGCTCTAAATTCCCTTTCCTGATCTTTAACATTATATTCCACATGTCTACTAGGTAGTTTTTTAAAACAAGATACCAACATTAAACTCACTATCTTCCCCTCAATATCTCTTCCTCTACCTTCTTTTTTTCTATTTATGTTTGAAAGATTACAAACTCTCTTTGAGTAACGGTTCTCGGTGACCATTCCCAGATATGGATGGATTTATATTATCATGACTTGTGATTTTATTCCTTTATATAAGCTTGATCATCTTTCAATAGCTAATTCAAGGAACAGTTATTTTATTGATCTTTCCTAATCAACTTAGTCAGATTGAAATGTTTTTTGCCTTTCTACTTTCTCTGTGCTTTATATCTCAGATGGCTTATAGAAAGTATCTCACAGTAATATAAATCGGTACCTTTGTGAGAGAATGAGGGCTCCCTACTTGTCCTCAAGGGTTCTAAAGGATACTCTTAACAATTCTCAGATTGTCAGCAAGTTGGGCGAGGGGACTCAACTTGGGCCAAGGATGCTGAGCTTTTCTTTCAATCAAGACAGGTGGTACTCAGAGGCCAATTGTGTGCTTTTATCTCATTAAAGGATTTCATTAGATAGTGAATATACACCCTTTAATCTACAGCTCATTACCTGAAATACATTTAGTAAACGTTTTAGAGTTGTTCTACTGCTAAATGACTATTTGGGGGTATCCATAAAAAGAGGAACTGTAGGCTATCATCAGTACTTGACATTTTACTTTTCAACAACTATTAAAGTTTACTAGATTTAATTAGTTTTTTCTTAATAGTTGGCTAAAATATGATCACTTTCGTTGAACATATAAGCATTTTTCTTTCTAGGAGAATTTACTCCAGAAATGCAATTACGGATAAGGCAAGAAATTGAGAAGGAAAAGAAAACAGAACCTTGGAAAGAAAAATTCTTTGAAAGGTTTTACGGAGAAAAGTAAGTCCTAGAGCATTTTTTTTCTCATTTCTCTTAGAAGGAAATGAAAATGTAATTCTCTGCTTCACATAGCACACTCATATGCTGTAAAACTTAATAAACCTGTGATAAAAGGCAATAGTCCCTCAGTGTAAAAATTGCAGGTAAAATTATAGTGGCATAGCAGCACTTAAATTTTAAAAAATGCATTTTCAAGGGTTTATAACTTGTCCATGAAAATTCATTTCTGACTGAAAAAGCATATGAAATCCTATGGAAGTTAATTTTAGCTTCTTAAGCAGCATTTTACAAAAATCCTCTGATTTTTAACCAAGTATTATTATTAATGAATATTTTAAAGATAAGTAGGCTTAGACACATATTTCTCACACTTAGATATTGAATGTACCTATTCATTAGTTTGGTCCTAGTTTTTGATACAACCAGGGACTATATTTTTCCCAACTACTTACTCAGGTGTAACTTATTTTTAATTTATCTTTACTTTGAGTGTGTGTATTTCTTATTGAAATAATGGGCAAACATTGTATAGTAAAGACTGAACTAAGTTGTTTTTCTTTTGACCTTTAGTTCACAAAAACATATTCTACTTGATTAGAGATGGCGTCTAATCATCATCACAAATTTAAATACTATAGTCAACAAGCTACCTACACTGAACTATAAAAACAATAAGCGTAAATACTGTTATTAAAATAAATTAATTTAAAAGTTGGTTTCTCATAGAAAATCAGATCCCTAAGAAAGGAGAAAGGATTTAAAATCTAACAACTACACACCCTTCTTCTTTAGTAATTTGTGCTTTAACTTCCAGACACACAATGTTTAAAGTTTGGTGTTTTATATAAAGGTACTGAGGTGGATGCTCAGATGCCTCCTTGTATTCTGCCAATTCAAGTTTCATCCCTGAAACTATATATTGTTCCCTGAGCACCACCCTGTTAACACTACCAAGAAATGATGTGAGGCTTAATCACCCCACAAATAAAAAGTTGGGGTTACCGAGGAACAATTAAAATTTGCTATTAATTGTAATAATTCATTTTTTTCCTCCTAGGTTTATATAGTATGATTTTTTTTGAATTACTTGAAGTCTTATTCAGCAAACCATTCTCATATAAATGTTTCCCACACCCCATCACAGATATACTGTACACACATATTTGCAGGCAGAGGGTTGGGGTTAGTTTTAGTTTGGGTTTGTTTGGGGCCACACCAGGCATTTCTTTGGGGCTTATTTTGACCCAGTTTATAAATTTAGCTTCCTGTAGAAAAACATTCACTGCAGCCTGTTGAACTTTTTGTGCAGCCTCTCTCCGAACAGAGTAAACATAATTGTTTATTACCATCATCTGCCTCTGAAAACAGTTCTTTCTACCCGACCCTTTTCTTGCTGCAGTTTGTAGTTTGGTTCCCTTAAATCACTATTATTATTACTTGCTCTTTTCTATTTTTGAAGACATAGGTGAATGAAAAATATATTTTTAATGTTTCATTGACTTTCCCGTATGTTGCTTATTAATTACCTCCATTAATGTGAGGAATTCTTTATTTTTGTCATCAGATCATTTTCATTTTGACTAACTCTATGTACTTTTTATTACCCTATGTTTATTATATCTAAACTCACCTCAAAATTAGGAGTCATCTAGGACTGACTTACATTTATGCCCCTTATTTGAGATCTTTTTAATTATCTTGGGGATTTTATATACTTGAAATATGAAAACTGATATATGAAAACACCCAGGCTAAATCAGAATCATAAAAATTGGTAGAGGTTTCAGAAGTTAGGATTTTCTTTTGCACAGTGAGTGGTACATTGTGAGCACTTTCCACCTGTTCCGTGGTCGGCAAGTCGCAGCTCGAGAGCCACATGCGGCTCTTTCCACTTTTGAATGCGGCTCTCCTGTATGCTGGGCAGCAGCTCCAGGAGTCATAACTCTGCTCCTAGCCTCTGTCAGTGCGCGCCCTGTGTGCAGCCCCGGCGGTCGGCTCCACACAGCTCTGATCAGAGCCACAGCCAGTGTTCACATTACTGTTTGTGACTTTGTCAGTCATTGTCAAGATGTAATTTTCTCTACATTGTAAGGCAAATTTTACAGAATTTAACATTATAGATAAATAATATCTTTCTAAAGTTTTTATTTTTATTAGTCGTGTTATTTGTATCCTCCCAACCTATGTGGATACTTGCGTGCAGAATATTCTCAATAAAAACTTATTGAAACTAAAAACAGTGTAATATCCTATGTATTTTCAGTTTTAAAAATGTAGCTCTCAAATTAATTTCAATCATGGTTTTTGCGAGATTTGGCTCAGTTGAAAAAAAGGTTGCCCATCACTGCACCTGCATATTATGGCATTTTAAATCTTCTTTCATGAAAGGAATAATAGCACAGGCATGCTTATAGAGTGCTATTTTATGTAATAGATAAATACACATAGATATTTAATAGTTATCATTATTAGCAAGCTAACAGAAATCTGACTACAAGTGAGTATGTTCTTTTTGTGTAGAACATTCAGTATTTTTTGTATCTATGTTAGGTATCAGTGTGCTCTCCTTGTTTTAGCTTTAAGGAGTCTTATTTCTCCCTAGCTGTTTTGCTTTAAATTGATGTAGTTTTCCTGCTCTTCTAAGTGTAGCATAATTATAAATTGAAGTTAGAATTCATATTAAGGAAAGTTGAAAGAATAGTCTAATTAGTTATAAGACAATGTCTTTGCATATCTTCTTTTCAGAGCTTAGATTTTAGTAAAGAAGGTAATGATCAACTACTCAAAAAGGTTATACAATTTTATTTCCCTTTCATTTTGAGGATTTAATTTAAGAGAAAGGTTAAGCTTATATGTCACTAATGTCTTCCTTCATTCAAAGTTTCAGTGTATTACTTTCACTCATATATTTCTTCCTCTCAAATTATCTTTCTTCTGCTTCTCTTTATAATTATTAATACTCTGATACAATAACATTCAGAGCAGTATGATTCTCTTTGGGGGAAATAATGGGTACAAGTGCTGGACCAAATCCAGCAAAGTCAGGGCACATCTCATGGTTCTATGCTTTGAGGACACTCTGGTATGAGGAATCGAACAAGTGTCATCACAGGCAAGACACTTAAACTTCTGTACTCTGGCCCTCAAAACCGTATATTTCTCTACCATCTGATGCTAATTTTGTAACTTTGATATGGCAGAAAACAATGACTCACCTTATCTTTTTTAATCACATTTTATTTTTGTTTACAGAACAATAACTTGGGGAGTACATCATCACAACATCACCCACCTTCAAAGTATTAATGCCATCACATTGTCCAAATGACCTCTCTATTTCTTCCATTTCCTTACTTCTCTCTTTTCAGTAACTATATTTTACTGAATACAAGATCCCTTTATACAATATAGTTTTCTGTACTCTGATTAACTTTGCTTGGTGACCTTATTCTGGATTAATTTTTATGTTCTTTACTATTTTTTTCTATTGATAAATTCTTATTTTGCATTTTTGTATCCCAACATATTTTGAAAACTGAAAGGAGAGAGTAAAATAGAATAAATTGAAATTTAAGGAATGAAAGGTCCGGAGAAGTAGAGGCATATTTTAGTGTGGAAACTAGGGGAGTTCCTGAAATAGCCTTTGGAATTCTAGAATGAAAAGATAATTGATTTGGGTCTGGAAGGTTGTTTAGGAAGTGTGCTGACGCAGAAGGAAGGAAGGAAATAAATCAGACAAGATCACAAGAAAGAAGGCATGGTACATTTGGAGAGAGGAAGTCAGTTATTTCATGTGACTTAAACAGGGTTTAAAGGTTGACATTGAAATTTGATAGGTATTTTTGTTTTGTTTTTTTGGGGGGCCCACACCAGATGTCCTCAGGACTTATTTATGGCTCTGTACTTAGGGCTCACTCCTGGTGGGACTCTTGGAATATCTTTAGTGTAAGATTTGTGGGTTAGAGACATAGGCCAAATGATTGAGCACATGCTTTGCATATATGAGCTCCTGAGTTCTATCCTTTGTATCCTCTGGCCCCCTCTCAACTCCAACACTGCTATATGCACCACATTTGGCCCCACCAATCTTAGGTCTCTGCTTTAGTGGGAAAAAAGAGACATGTGCATGGAACATTTAAAAATCTTGTCTTACTCAAATGTGATCGAGTAGAATAAACTGAAATACTTTAGTGACTTAAAATATGTATTGTTATTCCTTAATGAAATGTTCATGTTGTCCTAGGATAGACATTTTGATATTAGAATAAGGAGATGGAGTCAGAATGAGTAGGGTGCATGCCTTGCATATGGCTGACTTGGGTTCACCCACTGGCATCGCATATGATTCCCCAAGCACAAGTAATTTCTGAGCATCACTGGGTGTGGCTAAAAATAAAATATGGTAATTGGTTGACATTTCATAATGATTTAAAAGAATGATTAACTTACTTAAATCATTTAATTTGAGACTTTACAACATAGCCCTCATCCACTGATCTTCAATATTTGGTTATATTGTATTCTCAGGAGGTCTTTTAATATTCCGGTTTAAAGACATTCCTGTGCTTTCTCATTTATTTTTAATACATTATACATTCTTTGGTTTTGCTGTTTATACTCATTAATCATTTGTAGTATATAATTTTCTTATCACTCAGATTACAGAATAGAAATCCATTCTTTCTCTTTTCATGCATAATTTACTTAATCAGTTGGTTTGATTACAAAAGTTGTAGAACTAGTAAGTCCTTCTAAACTAGTTTATGTAAATTAAGTATGTTACTTGGTGACTGTACAGTCAATATATTTACTTTAAAGGAATATTATATTTATAAGATATTAACATGAAACGTAATGTCTTGTGCCTAAACAGTGTTTTTTACTATTTCTGATTTCAGGCTGGGCATGTCAAAAGAGGAATCAGTAAAGCTCATTTCTGGAACAAATAATGATGGAGCTGAAAGTAGTAGTTCTTCCTGTGGGACCTCTGGCCTTTCAGGGCTTTCTGCAGAGAAACCCTTGGAAGAAAAACAATCAAAATGCACAAAGAATCTAGTTTCTTCCGAGTCTGATTTCTGTGCTACATTGCATCCTACGGCTGATGGAGGAAAAGATGTAATGGCAGAATCAGAATCAGAGGATATCTTAATCCCTGAAGAATCTGTGATTCAAGAGGAAATTGCAGAAGAGGTAGAGACTAGTATCTGTGAATGCCAGGAAGAAAATCATAAGACAATAACTGAATTTTCTGAGGAGTCTGAAAGTCCAACTAACTCTCAGGAAGACCCACCAGTAGCACATCCTGAAGATAATTTGGAATCTTGTGTTATGATGAATGATGTTCTAGAAACTTTGCCTCATATTGAAGTCAAGGTGGAAGAAAAATCAGAAGCTCCTCAGGAAGAAATGTCAGTCGTTATTGATCAGCTTGAAATCTGTGAGTCTATCATTCCTGCCACCTTATCTGTAACTCATGTAAGTGACACAGAACAAAAGGAATCAGAATCTGCAATAGAGACCAATCCTCTAAAAATAAAAGTAGGATCATCTTTGGAAGACCAGTTTCCAAGTGAAGGAATTGCTGTTGATATGGAGCTCCAGAGTGACCCTGATGAAAGTGCTTGCATCTCAGAAACGTCCTTTTCTTCTCAGAGCCCAGAGGGCATCTGCACCAGTCTGGCATCCCCAGGTGGGGAAATACAATCTACTTCAGAAGAATCCTGTACTCCAGCCTCCCTCGAGACAACATTTTGTTCTGAAGTTTCCAGCACTGAAAATACAGAAAAGCATAAGCAGAGAAATCCCACTGACGAAAACCTTCATGCATCTTTGATGTCAGAAGTATCTCCAATATCCACTTCACCAGAAATATCAGAAGCTTCTTTGATGTCCAATTTACCCTTAACATCCGAAGCATCTCCAGTATCCAACATACCTTTAACATCAGAAATATCACCCATGTCTGATTTACCGTTGACCTCAGAAACTTCTTCAGTGTCTTCCATGCTTCTCACTTCTGAGACCACTTTTGTATCCACTTTGCCACTTCCTGTAGAAGCATCTCCAATCTCTAATTCTTCCATGAATGAAAGACTGGTACATCAACCCAAAAAGTCACCTTCCATGTCTGAAGAACCAGTCTCCCCACAGAAACAGGAAGCTTCTATTTCTGTCAGGCCCCTGGGGGAAAGCCTTCTCTCTCAGCAGAAGATCCTGTCAAATGCTCCTGATATCATCCAAATGGGATCTTCTTCAACTGCTCCTAAACCATTTCCAGCTGAAGACTTACACAGTAAAACCTCAAACCAGCAGTCTTGTAAGTCAAATATTGAAGCTGAGAAGCCCTACCCAGCTTCCATTTCCGAGCTTCCATCAACAGAAATAATTCAAGGTCAAAGTCATAATGTTTTACAAAGGACAGACAAGAAAGGAGTTTCCTCAACATTGGAATTAGCTGTCTTTTCTGAGGAGACAGAAAGTAAAGGAAATGAACTTACATTAGCTAAATTACAGGACAAGCCATATGTCTCACCAGTGGATAAGACTGTACTCATAGAGGGCTCGCGAAATAAAGCGCATAAGCAAGGGAGCTCACAGAATCGAATGGAAGCCTCACATAATTCCAAATTGTCAGAGCCCTCCAAGTCACCTGACAGCATAAGAAATGAAAGTAGAGAATCAGAGATATCAAAGAGGAAAACTGCAGAGCAACATAGCTTTGGAATCTGTAAGGAAAAACGGGCTAGGATAGAAGATGACTCCTCAACCCGGAACATATCATCTGGCAGCCCACCTGAGAAAGAACCGCCTGCAAGAGAAGAACCTAGAGTTCCACCTCTCAAGGTATGGTATGAAGAATACACATGAAAGGAAATATAATATAGTCCCTTCAGTTTCCCCATGCAAATTTTCAAATCAGGCTTTTCTCCTCCTAGGTTTTATATAGCAGTTTATTTTTTTATTTTATTTTATTTTATTTTTTGTTTTTGGGCCACACCCGGTGATGCTCAGGGGTCACTCCTGGCTATGTGCTCAGAAGTTGCTCCTGGCTTGGAGGACCTTATGGGGAACCTGGGGATCAAATCGTGGTCTGTCCTAGGCTAGCGCAGGCAAGGCAGTCACCTTACCTCCAGCGCCACTGCCCGGACCCCAGCAGTTTATTTTTTAATAATCCCACTATTATATATGTATATGCATTTATGTATGTTCTATATATGTTAATTTCATACATATATGCTAACTTAATATATATAGTTTTTGTTAAAATATATATGTTAACTTCAGGATTTATATATATGTTAACTTCATATATATGTTGATTTCATATATATATGTTAACATATTTATATTAACTTCAGGATCTTTTCTGGTAAGGCCAGCAGTGTTCATGGGTTACTCCTAATTCTGCAAACTCAGGAAACCACATAGGATGCCGGGAATTGAACCTGAATTGGCCATATACAAGGCAAGTGCCCTACCCACTGTACTAACACTTTGGCCCAACCTCAGAATTTAAAGAGCAATTGAGGAGGGAGAGCCATCTTTGAAGTATCCAAAGGTATATAAAAGATCTAACTAGACTTCAGAAAGCTTTCAAGATAATTCAATGTCCTATAAAAGTTCAGTGAGAGTAAGGAAAGTAGCATTTAGAAATTGGTAGCAGACTTTAAAGAGATGAAAGAAGGTATTTGCTATCTCTTTATTTTCCAAAAATCACTGAAGACCATTAATTACTGTCATAGAGGACATGGTTTATAGAAAGAACATCATTGAACACATAATGAATAGATCACTAAAATTTCTTTGTGACCTTAAATTATATTTGTAAGATAGTGAAGAACATACTTAATTTCATAATAATAAAACTCTATATACACAAACATTGTCATTTTATCTTTAGCTCAGATTTTCAATGTCAGAAAATAAATCTTTAATAAAATTTCTGCCTAAGTAAATATAAATTAAGGTAAATTCAAAGGAAACTATTCAAGAAAAAAAATTGAAGGAGCCAGGATAATAGTATTGCATGTAGGGCACTTGACTTGGACCCAGTGGTCCTGATATCCCATTAAATCCCCTGAGATTAGCAAGGGTAGTTCCTAAATGCAAAGCCAGAAGTAATCCCTGAATACTGTCAGGTGTTCTAATAAAATCTCTATTAAGATTATAAAAATGTGAAAAATGGACAGAAAGGTTCAGTTATAAACTTCTGCAGTGCATTTTAATTTCTGAAGTAATGGAAATAAAAATAGTTGTATGCATTTTATGGGGAAAATTTTAAGCATACTATTATAATTTCATGTCCAAAGCTAATATTTAAAGTGCATTATACTTTATTTTAAAAAGCTATCTACTCTTATATTTGATGTTTATTTGACCTTGAACTCTCACTTAAGTATATGTCTAATTTTTCAATAATTTCTATCTTTTTTGACAAAATATTTAAATAAAAATTAATGTTCTATCATAAACTCATTTTCTTTAAAACTTTTGTTTAAGACACATGTGACAGCAGTTTGAAAATAAGATATGCACTAACTCAGGCTGATCATTCTATCTGCTAATATCTAAAAATATTACTCCAACTTGCTAAGTTCCTGGGCCTGTACTACTATAATTCTATGACTTTCGGATTTAAGCAAAACAGGGATTGTGATGGGATCATGGTTTTTAACCCTCATGAATTTGTTGACTTAGTCTTACTGGTTTAAGTAGATGAAGAGTTGCACTGGCATATTCACAAAATTCATCAAAATACAGATTATCAGTATCAAAAGAGATGGTCAGTGCTGACTTCATTTCAGAGGCAGAAAACAAAGATTGTCCTAGCTTTCTTGAAAATAGAATAATAAAATCTTCTCTAAACACAGAATACTCTCTCAGAGATATCTTTTTAACCCCTTCTTTATAACGTGTCTGTAATCAAAATATGTCAAAAATAAATGTGGCTTCTTTTGTGTACTTTATGTCTATTAGGCAGGAGTTGGTTGATTGATGTGGGAGTACATAAAAACCATAGTTTATGCCACAGGAATGTTATTAAAGAAACTGAGGCACATTATTCAGGGGATTTTTCTGGGATAACAAAGTTCTTTGAGTTAAATTAGAGAATGTGGGTCCCCAGAGAAAGCAAGTCATTGGCCCGTACATTGACCAGTACTTTTTTGGAGATCAGTAATGTCAGCAGAATTAAGATCCCTACTTTACAGATAATTTAAGACAACTATCTCTGGGTCTTCTCAGGTAGCCTCATTTTAAGAAGCTTGAATTGTGTTTCTTTTTCTATATAAGGCATATAAAGATGCTTAATTTCCATGCTAAACATAGGCACAGATTGATACTTTACAGGAATTAAAAACAGATCTTAAAATTTTAACTCACCTATCCATATGTGTTATTATTGTTGAGTAAAGAGGCACTTCCAGGGATGTAAGACGTTTAGGCCATAGGAAAAAAGAATACCACTTCTTTCCCTGGAGACTGGCATTATCATGTCCTACATACCTTTTTCCACATGTTAAATGCTCTCTCCTTCTGTTCTCTTCATCCTGTAGATCCAGCTTTCCAAAATTGGGCCACCATTTATTATCAAGAGCCAACCCACCTCGAAACCCGAGTCACGAGCATCTCCTAGTACATCAGTCAGCGCTGGGAGGAACACAGGAGCCAGGACCCTCGCAGATATCAAGGCCCGAGCCCAGCAAGCCAGGGCACAGCGAGAGGCGGCAGCAGCAGCCGCTGTAGCTGCCGCAGCCAGCATTGTGTCCAGTGCCATGGGGAGCCCAGGAGAAGGTGGAAAGGCAAGAACCCTGGCACACATCAAAGAGCAGACAAAGGCCAAACTCTTTGCAAAGCATCAAGCCAGAGCCCACCTCTTTCAGAACACTAAAGAGTCCAGATTGCCTCCCCTCAGCTCAAAGGAAGGGTCACTGACCTTAGAAATAGCTTCTCCTCCTGAAACAAAGATCGAAGGCTCAACCGGTGTCATTATTGTCAATCCAAACTGCAGATCTCCTAGCAACAAGTCTGCTCACCTCCGAGACACCACCACTTTATTACAGCAGCCTCTAAACCCAACGAAACTTGCAGAACCTGCCTCTGACTTATCTGTGCATAGTTCTGATGAAAATATACCCATGTCTCATTTAGCCGAGAAAATGGTCGCATCTACCTCTTCTGAAAATAGCAGTGTGCCCGTGCTTTTTAATAAAAATTCTGTCCCTGTGTCTGTTTGCAGCACTGCTATGTCAGGAGCCATTAAAGAACATCCCTTTGTGAGTTCTGTGGAGAAGTCCTCTGTTCTAATGTCTGTTGACAGTGCAAACACTACAATTTCTGCTTGTAATCTAAGCATGTTGAAAACTATCCAGGGGGCCGACACTCCATGCATAGCCATTATACCAAAATGCATTGAGAGCTCATCCATTCCCACCGTGACAGAGAGCTCCAGTGTGTCACACACCATTGAGGACAAGCAGTTGCTGATATCAAGCAGTACTGCTAGTAACTTAGTCTCCAGTCAGTATGCATCTGTGCCAACTCCCTCCATTGCAAAGAACTTGACAAACCACCTGTCCACTAGTTCTGTCTTGATTCCTCCAACAGGCATCAGCAGCCGATTTCCTGCTGAAAAGGTCGCTGTTCAGGGGAATGAGGAGCAGGTCACAGTGACTGGGGGCTCCACTGTGAGAGCAACACTCAGCTGTAGGGACTCAGCAACCGTCACGGATGCTCTGGTAACATGCTCACCCGTGGCAATGTTTACCGGAAGCATGCTGACAGTAAACACGTATGACAGTCCTTCCAAGTTAAGTGGTGAAAGTTTGGACAAACCTTCGGGACCTCAAAACAGGCCCGATTCTCGCAAACCCCAGCCCCCTCCAGGAGGCTTTGTACCAACAGCCATCAATCGATCCATTCCATGTAAAGTCATTGTTGATCACAGCACCACGCTCACCTCCACCCTGTCTCTCAGTGTCTCCATTGAAAGTGCAGAAGCCAGCCTGGACCTCCAGAGCAGATTGGTGAGAACAGAAAAGTCGGCCCAGCCTGTAACACGTCCTCAAGTGTCCGTCATTAGCAGGCCTGAGCCAGTTGCTAACGAAGCTGTAGATCACAGTTCTAACTTGGTGGCCGCTTCCACGAAGCAAGAGTGTAAAACTACGCAGGCCACCTGTGCAGGTCTCCGAGAAGGACCCCTGATGGTTCCAGATCCATTAAAGGAAGGGACTATGCCTAGCAGTAGCTTTGCCGAGCAGGCCAGGGGCCCAGTCCCATTCAAAAGCGAAAATGACACCCCCTGTAACAATCAGTATGTCCCAGGCAACCGGATTTGCTGGAATGAGGATGGGATGAGAAACACAGAGCAGCCCCCTTTGAGTCACTCGGTTGCAAGTAAACAGAAAGACTATCTAGAACAGAGCTGCCCGAAGACGATCAAAACCGAGCACGCCAGCTACTCACACATATCCGAACTTCACTCCAGGAATGTCCTAACGAATGTCCCTCTCCCTGTGAAATCAGAACCTCATGAAGTGGACAAGGGCTTTAGAATGGACACTGAAATTTTCCCTGGTCCTGAACTTCCCCCTCCGGCCCCTGAGGCTGCCCCTAGTGTGCAGCAGACACAGAGCATGAAGGCGCCACCCACTTCTGGTGCCATGGAAGAGGCGATTTCCTTGACTACAGACAACCTGAAAAGAGTCCCCAGCACAGGGAGCTCGAGCTGCCGCCTGTCATCTGTAGAGGCTAACAATCCACTGGTGACACAGTTATTACAGGGCAACCTGCCTTTGGAAAAAGTGTTGCCCCAACCCAGGTTGGGAGCTAAGCTCGAAATTAATAGGCTTCCCCTGCCTCTTCAAACTACCTCAGTGGGGAAAATAACACCAGAGAGAAACATTGTGGAAATGCCATCCAGCTCTCCAAATCCAGAAGGCAAGGGCTACTTGGCAGGGACTCTAGCCCCACTCCCAATGAGGAAGCGAGAAAACCACCCCAAAAAGAGGGTAGCCAGAACTGTGGGGGAACACACCCAAGTTAAATGTGAACCAGGGAAGCTGCTGGTGGAGCCAGATATTAAAGGGGTGCCTTGTGTCAACTCTGGCCTAAATCAGCTCGGGCACAGCCAGCCCTTTAAGCAAGAGTGGCTGAGCAAGCACCCCATGCAGAACAGAATCGTCCACAGCCCCGAGGTCAAACAGCAAAAGCGACTGCTCCCCTCCTGTAGCTTCCAGCAGAATCTCTTCCATATTGACAAGAATGGTGGTTTCCATCCCGACGCTGGCACCTCACACAGACAGCAGTTTTACCAAATGCCCATGGCTGCCAGGGGCCCCATTCCCTCTACAGCTCTGTTGCAGGCCTCTGCCAAGCCCCCGGTGGCTTGTAATGCGTTTGCCTTCAATAGGCATCTTGAACAAAAGGCATTGGGGGAGGTTGGTCTTCCTTCGGTTCCTCACCAGCTAAGGCTCACTAGCATGTTGTCTCCCAGTATGCCCATCAAAGACGGTGATGACGTGGGAGGGACTGCACACACGATGCCCGGCAAAGCACTCGTGCATCCCCCACCCCCGCCTCCACCTCCCCCTCCACCCTTGGCTCTGCCCCCACCTCCTGCTCCACCACCTCCACTACCTCCACCTCTTCCCAATACAGAAGTCCCATCCGACCAGAAACAAGCGCCAGTTACCATGGAAACCACTAAGAGACTTAGTTGGCCACAGTCCACGGGCATATGTAGCAATATAAAATCGGAACCTCTTTCTTTTGAGGAAGGTTTAAGCAGCAGCTGTGAACTGGGCATGAAACAAGTTTCCTACGACCAGAATGAAATGAAAGAACAGTTAAAAGCATTTGCGCTAAAAAATGCAGATTTCTCTTCCTATTTGCTTTCTGAGCCACAAAAGCCTTTTACCCAATTAACTGCTCAAAAAATGCAGGTGCAGCAACAACAGCAGCTTTGTGGAAATTATCCAACAATACACTTTGGTAGTCCGAGCTTCAAAAGGGCAGCATCTGCAATTGAAAAGTCCATTGGGATTTTGGGAAGTGGCCCCAGCTCTGCCACGGGCCTGCCTGGTCAGAACGCTCAGATGCCTGTTCAGAACTTTGCCGACAGCAGCAATGCAGATGAATTGGAACTGAAATGCTCTTGCCGGCTGAAAGCCATGATTGTGTGCAAAGGCTGTGGGGCCTTCTGCCATGACGACTGCATAGGTCCTTCAAAACTATGTGTAGCTTGTCTGGTTGTACGATAAGAGCAGAATGCAAGATGCAGTATCCCTTTTCAACAAGACAAGGCCAAGTGGTGTCAATTACAAAAAAAATAATCGAATAACTCAGTAGTTTATAGCATGCTAATTTATTTTATTTTGGAGCAGATTACCTTTGGGGTATTATTTTTTCCTTGCATTTCTCAGAGAGGGGAGCTTGCACCCAAACAGAGTGGCTTAGCAGCATGTCCTATGTACTAAAAGTTGCCATTCTCACTCAGCTTTGAAACATGTGTCTTTCTACATACATAGCACCACCCCCATTTATCTTTTATTCATACAGTCGTAGATAGGAAAATGAGCATTTTTAATAGAAGCCAGAGAAGCAGGTGTAGAAAGAGAAAGGTAAAAGTGATGCAAGTTGGTTGCACATTGTTTTGTAGGTTAACCATTATAGGGAGGATCTCTAGTGTTCACTTTCTGGACCTACCTTTACCATGGTGATTAAGCCAGGTTTGCAGAGACGAATCTTATTAAAATGAATGATCACTTATGTCTCCTCAGATCACAAAACTTACAGTAAAGTAGGTATGCTACTAATGAACCTCATGTCCCATAGTGTCACTCCTTCATTTCTACTCTGTCAGAGCTGACAGATTATTCCAACGGCAATATCCACTTCATTTTCGTATCAACTTTGAGCCCTTGGACACTTGTATGGTCAAATGAGTTGCCAACAGAATCACAAAATCCAGCAAGTTTTGGAGCTTCTACTGAGGCTTTTAAAAACAAATATGAAAAAAATAGCACTAAAATTAAAGGCAAAAAATTGTGTATGCCAGCACATTATCAGTATATCAACATAATGTAAATATTTGTCTAGTCTACTCATTCTAGTACAATAACTAGATACTAAAATTATGCAGGGATTTCATTGTTCTTATTGATGACACCAGTGTGTTCTGGCTTCCAACTTTATAGAGGTAGGTAAAATGTTTCATAAAATGTCACTGATGATTGAAGGGACTCCATAGGGCATGATCATTGACATTTTTCTAATTTTTGTCTCCAGATTCTCTATTTACATAATTGACTCTAGCCTTTCCTTAAAAAAATTGAGACATTTCATGCCCATCTACCCCTCCCCCCTAAATCCCCAGGTCAATTCGGTACATTCTTCATCTTTGGTGAAAAGGAGCAGCTTTTCAAAAAGGGATACTGCATCTTACCAATATTGCCTGTGTTTATTCAGTGAAGTCTGTACTGAGTATTTCAGCTTCATTTTGTATACCTTGGCCATCCTCATGCTACAGAAAAGCTGTTATTCAGAAGTCTCTGTTCCTAAGGCAAGTTCAAAAGCACATACACATAATGGTGAGATGCAAGACAACAAGCAACATTACCCATATAACTTCAGATTACAGAGCACAAAATGTGGAGTGCCATTAATCTACTGATTGATTGTGGCTATCGAATTTTTTAATGAAATGAAAATCATTTGTAGTCAGGGTCAGAAAGCTATTTTCACATGGGATCATCTTAGTGTACACTTTTGACATTCCTTTACTATGTCTTAAAAAATAATAACTGGAATTGCATTCCTGGAAAACAAAACATGATTATTTTAAAGGTAGTCAGCCATTGGTATGGGTTTTTCTCCATATAGTGATGTTGCCAAATTTCTTTAAGTGATAAGAGACTTAATTTTTCTTAACTGTACTTGCAGATAGTAAAAGAAAAGTAGGGCCTATTTCTTTGGCCTTGATATGGTGCTTCAGTACTGTCACTTCTGTTTTTTCACATTAGAATTCATGACTGAGAAAATTGGCGATGCACTTAACCAGTCCTTCCCAAGGAATGCAGCAAAAATCCCAGAGGATCCTTAATTCACTCTACACCAGGTTGCGTTTGGTGCCTCTCTGGTCTTCTTGGCTCTGATTTAATCTTGGTTCATATGTTAGTCTCACAGAGGGGTGCCTCTAAAAGACAAATACTTGCATGTCAACTTCTTCGATATTCAGTTTCCACTCTACCAGTGTCAGATACTGTCTACACCAGCAGCTTCAAAACTACATCAGTAACTGACATGGTGTTAAAAGAGTCTAAGTCTACTGAAACTTTGCACTGTGGATATTAGGTACAGTTGAGGCTGATGTGCTATTGAGCTTATTAATAGTAAAAATGTGGTAGAACCTGCAAGTTGCCTACTGGGAATAAAGCAAAGTGTCCTTCTGTATGTTTTGAATTTTCGCATAATAGTTTTGAAGAATCAGTCTTTGACCAGGTATGAATTCCATCACTCCAGTCCAAAGAGCATAATTTTTATGTGCTAGTGCTCTTTTCTTTTGCCTTATTTAAAATTTTTAATGTCCACATATGAATAATATACTAAAAGTAGATTTGGACAATTTGAAAAATTGATATTTAAAATTGGAAAGAAAAATTCACAAGTGTGGATCAGCTACTTTACAAGTATCCATTTAATATTTATACAAAAATCAGTACATTTGGATTATTTTAGTGGGTTCTTAGTTTCCTGGTTCTCACAGGTGTCTGCATATGTGCAAAAGAATTTAAAACATGTTTATGTGTAATGTGCAAATGTTAGTGTTGCATCATCCTGATAATTGGATACTCTTGAGATCCTTAGCAGGAGTGGAACAGAAAACACACATGTAACTTACTTTTTTGTCTAAAAGGATGTATTTCCCAAAGTAGCACTTTTGGAGCAGGGAAAAAAATGTCTCCCAAACCTCCTTTTCTGTGATATGCATATGCCGGAGATGTATAAAGACATCTAGGTGGTCAGTGGGCATGTTAATAAGAACATTCTGAATCTGATGCGAATTCATTTTCAAAATGAAAATATTTTTCCTTCCTCAAAGTGAGAATAGCAGACATGTTGGTAAACTGAATACCAACCAGGTCATAGTTCCCTGCTAAGGTCTAGTTTGAAGAAGAAGAACATGAAAGCAAACCTTTGAGGTTGAGCCTGGTCCAAATAAGAAAGACTTTGTGGTGGTATGTATTTGCGGCATGATTATACGGTTTAGTTTACTTGTAGACCTTGGATATTCTTGCTCATTCAAAATAGGCATACAACAAACAAACAAACATATATGTAGGAATAAGAACCCAGGATGCTGCAGCCCCATTGCATTTAAAACACTTGCACAATTTCGAAAGAAGTTATTGTGGCCTTGGTTACATAGTTCCTCCTGGGGAAATGCCAGGTTGCAGAAAATGAAGCCAAGCTTAGGGTTGTGTCTTCTCTGCTGTGGAGGCCAGCATCACACTAGCTGCCTGTCGGGGATGATGATCCCATTATATAAGTAGAGAGAGCCCAGAGTCAATGTCCATCTAGTTCCAGAGAACAATGTGAAGAGTCCGAGAAAAGGAACTCGGCAGAGTGTCAGGAGCCTATGTGGTCAAAATGTCACTGAATATAAAATCTTGTTGTCTTCAGTCTTCATGCTTTGTCAATGTCAAGGAAACAAAAAGCATTTTTACTATAATTTAAAGGAGCTGCTTTTTTATAGCACATACTGTTTCGCTTTGTACTATATTTGATAGTTGCAGAATAATTTAGATTGTAGAAACTCTGTTGTATTTGTACTGTTCATGAATGTTTCAAAGAAAGTGCTTTACTTGGTTGCCATAACTTTCTTGTACTGCTGTATTTCTCTCCCCTCTCCCCTGCTTCATGGAAACTTAATCTGACTCATATTTCCAGTACTTTTTTTTTTAATGTGTGTTTTTTTGGTCAGTATTCTGAATGTTTACATCTGTTTGACATTAGCCATTTAATGCCTCTTTTAAAAGGCAGTATTACTCCTATAGTGTAACAGCAAAATGTGAAATCAAACCCAAACATAACATGCATGATAAACACAGATTGGGGGCGAAAGCCCTGAACGTACATAGACATTTTATATCAGCATACAGAAAAGTAAAACCCTCCTTCAGTCCTCTACCAAAGAATATATTATTCCCACAGGAAAAACTTTGAAAAGGTGTGTAATATCCTCAGAAGGGGGAGCAGTTGATTCAGTAAGACTGCTACAATTTAATACTGTTATGCTTGCTTTGATACCTGACAAAATGTGACTGAGTGCAACAAGCATTTAAAAAATTTTTAGACAGTGTTTTGTTTAGAATTCAGGGATCATGCATTCTTTAATGGTGCTGTTTGTTTTTTATTTCTTCTTTTCTACAAAGAAAAAAGTGTTGCCTACAAAAGTGACTGCTCACAATACCATAAATTAAATGAAATGTTTGTCTCTTCATGTTTCTGTTTTTTCCCTTTCTCAAAGTAACAATTTGGGTTTCAATATTAAAATATTCTGGAGAAAAATAAAGATGTCAAGCATTAAGTAATTGTCATTTTAAGTTTTTTACGAAATGAAAAATGTATATATAACCTGTACAAATAAATACATTGAGAATTCTAATTAAAATTTATATAGGGAAATCTTTTACCATGTAGTGTTCAGTTATCTATTTCTTGGTATGATGTCTTTTCAACAAAAGTAAAACTACTGTTAACTCAATAAAAACCAAAACTGAAATTAATCTACTAGGTTTACCATTTATATCTAGACATGGACCATTTTGATTTCATAAATATCTTGTTAATTCTTTATGCCAAAAACATTCAGGTGTAAAGACTATTGCTTCTGTATTTAATTTTCATTTTCATGATGAATTAACTTTGAAATTCTATTTTCAAAGAATGTTTCTAGTTAATTTTGTAGCTTCCATTAAGTATTACAAGTCACAGTTATTTGAACAAAATGCTCTGAACCGATGGGACAAAATTGCCCCAGTTATGTTTACATTGGTTTAAAAATAAGCTTATCTTTACAGTAAGATGAATCGGAAAGCATTAAACATAATTGGCTGTTAAATCTGGTTTCAATTGTATTTTCATCTATTTGAAAGTGCTGTCTTTAGCCACCAGATGGCGAAAGAGGATATTTACTTTTGGAAGAAACAAACCAAAATAAAACATGCAGCTTTCTCCTAATGCCAAATTAAATAATTATAATGTTAGATGTCCAATTTAGTCAAGTAGGTGAGTAGAAAATAAATATTTCATTTTATTACATTATTTTTACTGCAATGCTATCTTTGTGTTTTTCCTATTGAAAAATAAGGCACTTTGATTTGACACAGAGTTGCAAATATGTTATTGGTTTTATTACAATAATCAATAGGTATCATCTAGTTCAGATTTAAGTGCAGAAAACTGAATAGTCCATAATTACTTATAATTCAATGATTGAGATGTTTTAATTCATTTATTCTAAATGGTTGCAACTTCAAAAATGCAGATACATATTATCAATATAATAGTGTTTTATTAATATGACAATATAGGTGTTAATATAAGCGTTATAATAATATATACATTATTAATATAAATTGTATATATGATATAATTGTGTATTAATATAATACAAATAGGCCTAACTTGTATAACAGTCCCTCCAAATGTTAAATATTTATTTGTGTCCATTATAGTCTTTCAGAAGGACCAGCTTATCCAGATTCATTCATTTCATATAGATACCTGCAGAGAATCACATAAGGATATTATTTAATAAAAAAACTTGAGCCAAAAGAGAGTTGAAAGAACAGTTTTGATCTTTATAGAGAATAAAAAATACTCTAGAGAATGTACTTCCAACAAAATTAGTTTGCATGATTGTGAATGGAGCTCACATGTGATCACTCTCTCCTGTCCACCTACCCCTCAAAATTATTTGAACATATTAGATTTATTATCTAGATTTACTGTTTTTCAGAACGCATGAACAGAATTGGAAACTTGGAAAAATTCTCTGTCAAGTCCAATATTGAAGTTTGAATTGGATAATGAACCTATTCCTCCTAGAATCAAAACCTTTATACAAATGTCCAGTGTACTGAATTATTTTAGATTGTCATGAATCTCATATGCATAATTATATATCTCGCAATTGTTATACATGTCCTTGAATTTCCCTTTTGGCTTTTTTTTCCCCAAAAGTAGCAACTTGGCTAAAGTGTGGAAGCACTCGCTGCCCTAACAAAAGGTTATGGACACTTGAGGTTGCATCAAATCCCTCTTAATTTTTTTAGGGTTCATCAGAAAATAAAAGCTTATAAATGGAAAATAGGTTTCACCTCTACACAAACTTATTTTAGTTTCAAATTATTTCAAGAAAGAATTGTTCAAAATCTTGATTCACCAATGATGGAATATACAAGGATTTTAGAAAGGTGTAAGTATAAAATAATTACCACTTTGTGAAATCACACCACATACCATATATCCAATGGTCTGAAGACAAGTCTAAAGCAGGTAGGGTAGTCGAAAATAATTCATCAACCAAACCAATCAGGAAAGAGTTATGGAATCAGTACCTTCTTGCCTCAGGGTGTCTCTGAATACCAAAACCAAACCTTTTTTTTTTTTTATTCTCCCAGTCAAATTCAACCATTTGGGGAAGGGTGGGTGAAATGTAGAGGTCTTTTGTATATGAAAGAGATAGGTTAAGAGGAAAATGGGGGAACAACTTTGTTTAGCTGGGTGTCATCTTACAATTTTATATTTTCTGTTAAAAACAAACAAAAAAAATTGAGAAAGACTACAAACGTTTTGTTCTACCTTTCTACTGGGGTGGGAATCCCAGATCAGAACTTCCAAAAGTGGTTGTTATTTTACATAGACACAGCAGGTTGTAAAAGCGTCAAAGGTTAGATTGTAAACATCATTCTCAAAACAATCAGCGTTTTCCATATCTTGGTCTTACACAGATTACAATTTTTTTTTCACAGACTTCTCTGAACATAAACATTAGAACCTTTCTGCAGATACGTTTAATTGGAAAATTCTTAAACATTCTTATCCCAAGCATTGTAAAGCAGAAGCCTCATGGTTCATTCTCAAGTGATCAGGAAGCAAACACCAACACCGGTTATAATCCGCACAATGTTGAAGGGAATGGTAGAGTCCAGGAATATTCCACCACAAGCTTTCTGCTCTAAAACTAAGACCAGAGGGCAGATAGCTCAGTTGCAGGAAACAGAAACTACAAGCAGTTTCTCCAAAACACAGGTTTTATTAAGTCGTAAATGACCACACCCTAGGGAGGAGAACAGGTAGAGTCAAGGACCAATCTAAAAGGTGCTCCAATCCAATGAGTGATAAGAACCAGCAAAGAAGAATTATCCTCAGTAGTATGAAGACTAGTTATTCCAAAAGTGCAGAAAAATGATTCTATTTTCCTTGATGGATTTGGCTCTAAGTAACCAATTCTTGCCTTCAGAACACTTTTCAGATATAAGAAAATGTGTTTGGGCCAATGATTGAGGAACCATTTGAGTGGCTCCTGGATGGTATGTTCCTGCTATATTTTATACTGTCTATAACTGCAACATCTGTGCATTTTTTGTAGAAATAATAAAACATGATTTCTTACTGCACTGTAGAACCCATTTGCTAGGTAGTTTAAATGTCAAATGAAGGATCAAGAGGGTCAAAAGCAGAAGGAGGTGCATTCTCCGAGACAGTTCCCCTTCACTTTTAAGTGAAGCCAATTTTTATACCCTTTGTAATGTATGGTTTCAGCATTCATTTTCATGCTATATTTCTTTCAACTATATAATCTGTTCCTTCAGGGTAAAGAAAGCTGTGGAAAATAAGTCATAGAGAAACATTGAACAATCCCAGCAATTTTTAAAGCTACATTTAGAGGATAGATAATGTATTACATTTATTCTTCAAAATCACCTAATTTCCTTATCTCCCAAATACTGGTATAGAGCATACCACTCACTCTTTGACCCTGTGAAAGATAATATGCATTTAGTAGCAACTTATCTCTACATACACACACACACACACACACACACACACACACACACACACACACAGGAAATATTTGTTTGAGGAAACTTTCTCAAAAGTTTTGCTCAGTATAAATTGTGAATAATTGAGGACACTGCTCTAATCCCAGTTTTCTCATTTTAATATAGTGGTAAATAATTTCAAGTCTTTTGTCTTCATAGTCTGAATTTGAAGGCTAGAGTTATCATTATATAAACTTTCACAACTGTAGACTATACCAAATATAGCAAGTTTAAAGTAATATTTCAAAAAGAATTGTCTTTATTAAAAAGTAATAATAGACATGTGTGTAATACTATATTCTGCAAAGCATTTTACAGGTATTATAACATCTGTCCTTAGAAAAATCCAATAAGGCAGGCACTGTTATTACATCCATTAATAAATGAGAAGCCTGAGGCTTAGTCTAAAGAAAACACAGCTAAGAGCTAGGATCTAAAAATAAAAAAAAAAATTTCAGAGACCAGAGTTATTTGCCCTTTAAATTGCTAACCCCCCCACCAAAAAAAAGACTATTTCACATACTGCTAAATAATATGAATTCTAAGAAAATTCAGAAGTATGGATGTAAAATTTGAAAAGGTCTGAGACCTGGGGAGCACGAGGAGCAGCATTGTCTTCTGATCCCCCAATGGACCAGTTCCTTTAAAAAGAATAGGAGAAAATTAATATACTTATGGGTAATTGATCCAATCTAGAAAAACAACACATCTTGGGGCCGAATAATGTTACCCACTAACCTTCATGACTAGGACCCTGAATTCCATTTCCAGCAGATCAACCAGCTTCACAGTGGAAATGGAGCTCCAGCCCCTGACCACACCCCACACCCCACAACCCACAACCCACCACCACCATAGCAACAACAACAAAACGGAATGAGAGTCAGGATACATACCTTGCATAGCTTCAATGCTTCGCAGTACATGGTCTCCTGACCACTGTTTGGGTGAGCCCTAGAGGTCCCAAAAGCATTGCTGCTTGATTACTGATTGTAGCCCTAAGCTGCCAAGGCAGCCTGATGGTCCTGGTACTACAGAACCTAAGCAGTACTTTGGCCTTAAACCCTAGCACTGAAGAACTAACCATTTCACATAGTAACACTGAGAGTGTCCCCTAGAGTGCCCTCAACACAGCTGAGGGGCAACACCCCAAGCAAAGAACTTTCAGTGCCAAGATTTATCCAAGACTCAGTAAACAAACTTTGATCAGTGCTTGTATGCTAGAACCTGTATTAAAGAGGATACTAGGTTTTACTGATAACTCAATTCTTCAAGAATTATACCCTCAAAGTCTTCTTTAGTCTGTTATGCTTTAGCATTCTACCATAAATAGTGCCCTAGGACTATTTTTTTTTTACAAAACACAATTCACACATATATTTCCAGAAAACAACCTATTTTCAATTCAGGTTAAACGTTGATTAGAGGGGATTTTGGAAAGAGGAATCTCATTTGAAATAATTTTGATCATAATATGAGAAGCAAAATACGTTTCTGTATCTTCTAAAGATATTTATTACTTAAAATAGAAAAACATTAAAAACCCTTTTTTGTATGGAAACTGGTCTATCACCAAATTTGACTCATCTGGAGAAAATAGCACAGATGGTCTAGTTTGCCTCAGGACTGTGTTTTCATGCCCAGCATCATCCAGCAGAGAAGGTGAACCTGCATCTGTTCATTTTGTTTCAGGATCCACTGCTATTGTCATAGGTAACAGTATGTGCTAGCATTCTGTATTCACTAAGACTTAGCAGAAGAATAGTGTTACAACTATATTAGAGATGATTTTTCTTATAGTTTGACATTCAAATTAATGAAAGCTGCTTTCAAAGTCCCTTTTGAAAATATGTGATTGAAAACTTTGGCACAATTGCCAAAGTTGGTGTCAGGTTTCTGAAGTCAGAGATCCTGGCTTCTGTGCATATCCTACATCTAAGTCAGGATGATGTGGAGTGTCTTCTGGTTTCACCTTACTATTAGAGGGCAATGCGGAGAGCCCTGCCCTGAAAGCAGGCTGTTGCTGTTGTTAAGTCCTCTGGGTGTTAAACACTCTCTTTGGGTAGAGTCTCTAGGTTCTAGAGGTTCCTATCCATCATTGTTGTAAGTCTTCTGTAACACTTGCTCCCTGTTTTCATTCACTCCCTAAGCCAAAGCCTAGGATATTATGGATCCAAAGGTTCTGCTCAGTCTCTGTTGTCCAAGTTGGACCTCTGCAATAAGACATCTTGTTGTTGTTGCTGTTGTTGTTTTTTATGTGTCGTGGGCTACAGCCTCGGGTAGGGTTTTTCTTATTAGTCCCAAGGTAGGTTCTGTTCAGTCACGGCTGTCAAAGTCAGTTTTCTGTTGTGGTGCTCTTATTTTTCACAGTTCAAAGACGATATCTCTTCTGAATTCCATTTAGTGTTAGGTGATGTGATAAGACAGCCTGGTCTTAGGTCAAGTTTTCCTTTCCAAGTTGTCATATCAAACTGGCAAAAGTTGGTGCCATTGCAGTGTTATAAATCTCCCAATGGAGCTTAGTTCCTGGTGGTGTTGCCCGGAGCTGTATCATTTCTACATTGGGGATCTGGGGATTGGGATTGGACTAACACTGTCCAATCTCCTGGGGACTGGTTGTATCCACATGACACATGTTCAGGATGGGAGGCACCCTTCTTCTATAAAAAGTGAGTTCTTATTCCTAGA